>VZRV01001402.1:269403-446490 GCA_013398115.1 Falcunculus frontatus | reverse complement strand
GGGGCCCGGGGCGGGCGGGTGCGCGGCACCGGCACATGCCGGCAGCGCGCCCTCGCGCACCCACGTGCACGCTGCTGCGCGCACACACACGCGCGTGTACCCCCGCAAGGGCGCGCGGCGGGGGCTTGCGCGCTCACGGGCGCACGTGCACACGCGCGCACGCACTCCCTGGGGCGTGCGCTGGGCCGGGGGCGGTGCGAGGGGAGCGGGGGCACGGCGGGGCCGGGAACAACTCCCGACCCACCGGTCAGGACGAGCCCTAATTTATTCTTTGTAAGAAAAACACGGGTTAATTTAATTTTTTTTTCTGTAGGTAAAAGGTGCATCGTTTCCAAGGAAGTAGGAGTATATATCCGTGGAAATGTGAAAATCCGACTTTTCCTCTGCGGTAGTGCAAAGGAAAAGACCATCGTGTATTGGCGCAAGGAAATGCTGTGTTTGATAGTGGATCAAATTGCTGCATGAAGCTCCCCAAGCATTCAGTGAGAGGGAAAGTTTCCAAAAAAAATAAGATACCGATTTGTTATTTTTGCCCGTGTTACAGGGCAGTGCAATAAACAGCAGGCGTGTGAGAAGGGAGAAACACAATAAAATGTTGTGTCACTTTAACAGAAAAAGGGAACCCAGCCAACATCCAGGGGTTTATCTCTAACTTTTTTGGAATATGCTCAGAGTCTACCTAGAGTTTCACAGCAGTTCAGCACTCGAATCTTAAACATTTCTCCCAAAATGTTAGCCACACAGTCAGAAAGAAAACAGTGAGATAATGTTGTTCCCAGAAGTTAGGGTGCTGGTGTTGGTTTGTTTGCATATTTGCATGGCTTTATTTTGCAAGGGAAAAGGAAAAAAACGACGGTAGAGGGAAGTCTGTGCTTTAAGCAAGGGCAGGGAGAAGGCATTGTGTAAGCCTTAAAGACATGATTTTGAAAATGGGCTTGGCATGGATCTAATTCTGCTCCCAGAGGAATTAAGGGGAGTTTTACCATTGACTTAATAGGAATAAAGCAAGGCTGCTGCCCAGTGCTTTTCTAAATCTCTTTCTTTAGAAGTTAGAATATGTAATAGGTTAATTAAAAACAGGTTTAGAGAAGACAGTTACATGGAAATGTCAGAGTGAGTCCTGCAAAACTCCCCCAAGTATATATGCAAATGCTTCTGTAAAATTTCAGGATTATACATGAAACTGAAGGATCAAGGGCCCAACTTCATATCCAGTGAGATCAGTAATTTAATTTAGTTTTTATTCTGGTTTTCTTTTATATCCTACTTTTTTCCTGAGTTGCATTTCCCTACATTTAGATGTGAAACTATTGCTCAGACTAAACAATAAGCTCTCTGACTTTGACACACATTTCCCAGAAATGTTTAACGTAGCCTAATAACTGTGCCAAGACAAAATTGTTTAGGGTTGAAAAAATCAGACTGCTTAGAAAAGGAGATAAGAATCCATGGTGGTTTTGGTTTTTGGGTTTTTTTGGGTTTGTTTTTTTTTTTAAAGCAACATTTAAGGTAGCAGATATGGGGTTTAGCTGTTGAAAGACAGTTGACTAATGAAAAAGCTTCCTAAATGGTGAAATACCACTCTCATCTTCAGTGAGCATATTCTGCTTCAATCACTGTGTATGTGGGTGTGCAATATTTTTCACAGATTGCCCTCAAAACTCATCACTACTTATGCGATAATATTTGGAGGCAGAAGTTATTGCGGGAAGAAATGCCTTTCTTCAGTATTCTGAAGTCATTCCTTAGGTTGCCATATTTCTATAGCACTTTATGAACGGATGCAGGAATAAAAAATACCATCACATGGGGTTCTGCTCCTGTGTCTCCTAAAATGAGGCTCTTGGAACTCACCAACCTTTTGCCTTCTTTTGGTGTTCATCTTAAGTGCTAGGGGCTAAATGTGGACTCATGTCAGGGGTGTCACTGCCACACTCATCACTGTCTTTGGGATATCCTGAGCATAGGGATGCAACAATGAGGATTTTCTATGCAAAGACAGAAATTGTTACATTCTCAAGCCTTCGTGATGAGGTGATCATTCCTCCTTCTCTGAGCAGGATGCAAAATTTTGTATGCAGAGTGTTCCCGTTGTTAGCACTTAATGTTACAGTTACCAGTAAGGTCATGTGGGAGCTATTCAGTGGGACTATTGACGCATGTAAAGTTACTGGCATACAGAGCTGTTCACTACGTGAGGGTAATGGAGGCTGAAAGACAAAAAACCTGCTTCAACTCAACAGTGATATACAAGTTCCTTGGGCTTTTTGTCACTAATTTCCTTCAGGCACAAGGTATTTCAAGGACCACGAAAATACAGGGAGTAGGTCAGAGTAAAATACCTTTGATTCCAAGTAGTAAAATGAAGGGCTGTACAATGCTTATTTTCAACTGGCTGTGTCCAACAGGCAATTCAGCTATAAAGTTAAATCATGTTCATAGGCACTTAAATAGTGTCAAAAATCCAAATGAAATACGAACGAGAAGCTTGGTGTTTGTGTTAATCTAGAGACAGCAGTGGAAAGCCCACCTGCCTGCACCAGCACTTGCACTAGAAGAGCCTCTTTGAACACAACTCTGCCATCATATTCACCTAGTGGATATTGAACTGCCTGCTACTTTGGGTTGGGTTTTTTTTTGCTAATCGAGCTGCATTACTTCCTGGATGACATCAGCTAAAAAGGGAAAAAAACCCAAGTCTCTAGGCAGTTGTTTTGCTATGCTAGGTGAGGCTGGGTCCTACCCAGTCTGGTGATACCAACAAAACACTAGACTGCATCCCTCCCATGGAGGGCAATACTGCTCCTGTGGATTCAGCTGCAGAATCAGGAAACATTTTCCAGCAATCATGTGCAGGTCAGGCATTTAGAGAAAGGTAAAACTGATACATGAGAGGTGGTGAGAGGGAGATTTGCATAATAAGAGACAAGGCTCTTTTCTGTAATAAATGTTCTGAATGGGGAAATTTGTTACATATTGACTGAAAAGCTTGGAAAAAAACCCTCTTGTTATAGTATTTTTTTTTTTTTAAACTCAACTTATACCAAATTTGTCATGGTTCCAGCCTTAGATCTTATCCAGTGATAAGGAATTAGCCTGCTTGGTCTGAAAGATATATGCAATAGATAAGAGAATTAACAGTTGGCCCACTTTTAGGCCCATTCAGCTGAGGCAGAGATACTGATTGATACATCTTTTTGGACAGTGAGTTTTTAACAATGCCACTCCCTTGCAAGGGGTTCCCAGTGTTACGTTTTAGTTAAGACTACAGTAAAAAAAAATACTTGACAGCTTCCTTTTGAAACGCAATACTTTTACGTAGCTTTCAGAGGTACTTTTAACATGTTTGCCTTTGGAAATGCGGCTCATAAACCCAATTTAGACAGCCAGTTCTTCATGGATTAAGTAACGTGACACAGACTTAGGGTTCCCAGGGCACACAAGCTGGATTCATAACATCCAATGTGCTGTTTGGAAAGAGGCTTCAACCATTTGAGGACCAGATGTGTATGAAATGCTCTCTATCTCTCTGATTTTGGCAGTTGGCTGCAGTTCTCAATGCAGTCTGTGAGGAAAGTGTGATTCACAACCACAAAAACTTTGTTCAATCTTCAGTGTTTTGAGAATACAGGACCACCTGATGCTTTTCTTAAAGAGCTCAGAAGAGAGAAGTGTTGACCACTTATTTAGGAGTCCTGTGGTTAGAGCACTCGCTCAGGAAGTTGGAGATGTGTGTTTGACATGTTTTGTAGTCTTGGGGGATTCAAATTATCATCTTTTGCAGTGGAACATGTACATCCCCCAGCACCATTCCTTTTGAAGTAGTGCTATGACTCAGAGAGGAGTGCAGGACTTTGAAGGCAAAGAGGAGAAAAGTTTTCCACTGAGTGTTGCTTAACAACCCTGAAATAAGAATGCTTCACTCCCAGAGAAGCCTACAGCCTAAGAGCTAGGGCACTAGTCTGAGAGATGGAAGACACCAGATTATCTCCTGCCCAGTGAGATGGGTGTTGAAGATTGGTCTCTTACTTGAGAATGAAAAACAGAAGAAAGAAAATCAAATTCTTTTGCATCCTTTCTCAAACATTTCCTCTAGCCTAACACATGTGATGAATGTGTCTAACAACCAAACTTTTAAAATACTGTAGAAATATATCAGGAATATGAAGCTCTAGGCTCACAAACCTTCTTAAACACTTTTTAACTCTTTTCTGGCATGGCTGTCAATTCTACGAGAGATCTCTTTTCTACCAGTATCTTTGGAAATATCTTCCATCCCTACGTGAGGGAGAGGATCATTCATTTCTCCAAATGAACTCTCTGTAGTGCATGCAGCTTTCAGGGGTTTTTTTGGGAGGCTTTGCTGGAAGCACTCAGGTAAGCATCCAGCTGAGGGCAGGTAAGCTCTGCCCTTTCTCTCTGAAATCTTGAATCCCCAGGATTTCAGAAGGCAAAGAAAATGATCTGGAAGAAATGCTGTCTGAAGAAAATATTTGACTCTTGTTCTATCAAAACATGAAAGATTAAAATCATTGTCTTCAACATTGAAAGAAACCTGAATCTAGAGTTTGAACTGTGACTGCTTTCAGTATTGTATTCAGTAGCAGCATGAAGTATGTCATACTCAGCCTCAGATGGCATCTTTTAGAATATCTCACTTTGATTCTTGCTTTTTATCCTTTTATAATTGTTTTAGTTAGAGACTTTTGCACAAAGCAAGCAAACATGGTTTGGTTTTCAGTGTGCAAGGGAGAGGAATATAGAGGTAAACAAAAATAATGGAAAGGAAAAGAACTACAAACTTTACTCCTCTTTCCACAAGTTTATTGATGCTTACATCATTGAAGAAAATTTTAGCCATGGAGCTGAGAAATAGAAGCTAGCCCTTATGGTATTTTAGCATTTAAGATTCAAAATCTCATGTAATTATTTGCATAGCAATTAAGGATGAAATTGTTTGGAGACATCCCATGAAATTTAATCTGGATCTTAGATCTTTAAGAGATTAAAAATCATGATGGGTACATATTCTCTTCACTTGTCCCTCAGAAGTAAAGAGACTGCTGTTCTTTTTCTTCCTGCCTCCTATTTTGTACTCACAATTGCCAGGAAAGTTAAAAGGCCGCCAGATTGGGCATATATTTAAGGGACAAAGCTCAGTGGATCTTGAGTGACCGAAAGCAGTTTACTGCTGTGGTTTCCTTTGGATTTAATTATCTCCAATAGCACTAAAATATCTTGTGCCAGCACCATGACTGTAGCAACTAAAGGAAATCCCAGCAGCTCTTTTTTCACTGCCTTTAGGTTTGTATATCACGTTTACAGGTATGAGTTTAGTAGATTCTGACAAGATTAAATCAAGACAAGAAGGCAACATTTTTTAAGAGGGTCCCTGGAAAACAGACTTAGTGTCCTTTCCAAGGTGGTTTCATTTTCCTGAACCGGAGGGGAGATGTGTTGGCAGACAATGAGAAATGGCCAATGGAGCTGGTGTTTGTAGCCATTCAACAGCTGTTTAGCAGCCACATGATTGGAATAACCGGACATCTTGGTTGCAAAACAGATCTGGCTCTGTTAGTGTGTAGCCTCAAGGAAAAGTGGTTAGAGCAGAGATTTCCAACCTGATAAACCTTCTAAGGAGTAAAAATATACTATAATAGATGACTAAAAGTATCAACAAGGGATCTTAGAAACAAAGGACACTGTGAATTACTCATTTATTTCTTTATATTAACCGCGCTTAATTTGTACAAAATTTTAATTCCCTTTTCAATGGCCCCCTGACTATTTCATAGAAACCAATGTTCCTGAGCTTTTTTCACTCTGACCACGTGTGATGACACATGGATTATGTAAATTGCCCTCATGTAACAGTTGAAGTGGTGTCCTTGTGCCTCTCTTCCCAATGTATTTCCCTAACCAGATGAGTTAATTCTGCTCAATAGCACATTTTAATAGAACAAGTACAGATGTCATTTACTGACTGTGCCCTGTTTGACTGCAGCATTACTATGAATATACTTAGTTTTTGATTCTATTTTAAAGGTTCTTTTTCTTTCTGTAAATCTGTTATGGCTTGGGGGTTATAAGCAGTAGAGTTTATGTATTTAGATTTTTTTAAATTAATCTTTGCTATTGAAAATATTCCAGTGCTTACTGGCTTAGTCATCCGGAATACAGTGGTGCACTTTTTCCCAGTGGTTCTAATTAGGACACAGTTTTGTTTCACAGACTTTTGCTTAAAAGTGTGGCCAGTTCCATCAGCCTTTGGTGGATTATCTCACTTCAAGCAACAGAAGCCTTTTGGTGACAAAGGGTTAATCTTTTTTTGCTTTGCTGTCTGCACCATGTGTGTTCTGACTCACCTTGACACATCCTGATATTGCGTCAGAAGTGTCCAGCTACCACCTGATGGGCTGTATGAATTTTTTCTTTGCAAAATCCCTCCCCAAGTAATGGCTGTCAGCTGCAAACTGGCAGATGGTGCATGTGCGCACAACGCACACGTGACTTCTCAGATCTTACACAGTTGTGAATTATTTGTCTTCCCTAAATGAAATCCAGAAGTTTCAGCCTCAATTCAAATCTGATCCTTTATCCTGCTGAAACGCCTTTGTTTGATTTACTGCTTGGGCTAAATGATGCAGAAAAAAATATCGGTGCTAATCTGACCTTTGCTCTTGCTGTTTGGCTAGACCAATATCTTACTGAAAACCCAGATAAGAAAAATAGTTTTGCCATTTTTTGTCTGTGTGATGGTGAACCTTAGTTTCCTCAGCTGTAAAGTAGGAGCTAATCTATTTCACAGTGAGACCTAATGTATGGAGTTTCCTTTGATATCCTTAGGTGAAATATTGTTTTGGGGTGCAAAGTTTTGCTTTGTTTTCTTTAGAAATTAAATTCTTCCTCATTTTCAATGCTCATTTACTTATCCAAGGACTTGTAGTATACCACTATCTATCCTAGGCCAGTTCTGGTTCATTTCACATTTTTGGCTGTCTTCCTGAAACACAGGTCTCCTTTCTCCCCCACATATGTCCAATTGTCCCTGAGCCTTCTGCTTTATTGACAGCTGTAGTGCTTCAATGTCATCTGATGCTCTGGTTCATTGCTGCAGCCCTGAGCTTGCAGTGTATAACACTGCTGAATACAGGGCATCTTTGAGTGCATTATGTGCCTCAAAAGCACCAGGCAGTACGAGATCCCAGACACAAGAATGACAAGACTGAAGTAGCTTTCCGACAGGCAGATTTCAATTTAAGATGAGACTCAGGAAAATATTTAAGGATGAAAAGGGAAGATAATTATTGAGTCAGAAGCAAATGTTTCTTAAGGAAATCCTTCTCTCTCAAAGAAGATGCAGAAGACCGAAGAATGTATTTTTGAGTTTCAGACTGGTATCTGTGGCATGAAGGTCTCCATGCGTGTCAAGTATTTTCTTGAGAAAAGGGTAAATGTTTGTATGTGAGTCAAATCAAAAAAGTGGGGGACAAGTGGTACAAGGTCCTCTAAGATTTTAGTAGTTTCATGCCTCTGCTTGTTTCTCTAGTTCTCTTCTGTACAGTCTGTTCCTTTAATGTCCCTGCCAGCAGGGTGGGAATCTACCTTTGGCACATTTGCAAATGTGGAAAGTAACAGTCTAACAGTGAATGATCAACAATATATTTAGATACTATATCTACCAAAAGAGGTAATATCTGCTATTTTCTCAACTTAACTGGTGACTGGCTACATTTGAAAAATATGCATAGTCTGTTCCTTGTTTTTGACTCATCATTGATACTAGCTATTTTGCTTAAATGAAAATAATTTGGTCCTTTTTTCCCCTTATATATTCGGATCAACAGATGAGAGACAGCAAAATCAGTTAATTGTTAACGTATGTACATGAACACAGAGGACAAATTCCAAACAGAGCAGAATGAGGCATCTGGGTAAGGTTGTCATGCTCCTAAAATCACTCATTTAATACGGGTTTACCTTGTTCCACCTTTTTCCCCCACGGGTTAGCATAGAGGCAATTTATTTTCATGGGCACACACCTTATTGTTGACCTACATTAGGAAGACTTTGATTTGCAAACTGCCCTGAAAAACAGATCTTTAAAATTAGAATTTTTTTCTTTACCAATGAGGAGTGTTTCCTGATGGAAAACAAAGTTTACCAGATAGCATTTAAGGAGCTGCGAATAATTTATTCTTCTCTCTAGTTGCAGTGGGAGAAAGAATAAATCCATCCTAGACAGCAGCAAGGTAAAGTCATGTTTCTCTAATGGTTTGGGCTGGCATGACCTATCCTGTACCTCCATGAGAGCTGGAACAGATTGCTTTTGAAAAAACAGACGGAGTGGTCTTTAAAAATCTTTATCAAAAGTGGTTTGGTGTCGTGCTGTCTTTTACTACAATCTCACCATACCTCTTCAAAGAAAGGTTTTCAGTCTTGTGTTGCCTCACATTTACTCCTCTGTTTCAGTTCACAGTGGCATTTGATAGTGCTGAACTCAGGTGCACAGAAAATTAATAGTTAAGTATTTTCCTCAGAATGACCAGCACTATGCTGTTTTGTTCTGTTTGTGACAAGGGTTGTTGCAGTGGGGAAGGCCTGTGCTGCCTTGTCCTCTCACCAGTCCTGTCCTATTAAGAGTCCTGCTGGGGCTGTAGAGGGGCCTCCACAAGGCACTTCAGCAACCACACCTTTACCATCAAGGCCTTTTTGCACCTCTGGCTGTTCACTCCATCACTGATGTGTTTGTGCCACATGTAGCCGTCCTCTGGTCTCACAGACAGGCAGTAGCTTCATTTAAGTCATTGCCCATCAGCATCTCACCACAAAATTGGGAGATTAGGAACATGGGCTGGTGCCAGACTCTCAGGCTACAGGCTTATCTGCAGTGTGTCCCTATATCCAGTTGTCCTGAAGGACAGCAGGCACTATCCCATCCTTTTGGAACCTGCACAGAAGAAAACATCTCTTCCTAGCCTGGAGATGGCCTCATTGGTATGTTCTGAAAGGGTCATTTGGTCCGGTAATTTTCTTCCATGAGGGGAAATGAAGGCCTGACAGACCATAATTCAAGACTGGCAACACAAATACCGTGATTTGTTCATGGAATATGGACCATATGTTAAATGGACTGCTGAAAAAATGACAGCAGAGAGAAGTTCTTAGGAACTTCTTGTTTGTGTGGAAGAAAAAGAGGAAATAAATATAAAGCAGGTGTTTGGGAACAAAAATCTATCCCTGAGGCATCATGTCAAGAAACCAGATGTCGTCACATTATTTATTGTCAGCTAGAGTCACAACCCATAGCTGGATAGGATGTCTTTATAGCTGTCACTTGCACTAGTCAGAGGCAAGGAGACCTAAGCCAGCTATCCCTCACATCCTCTGCACACCAGCATTTCTCAGCCTTACTGACTGTGATCATCCAGATTTGACCAGGATGGTGCACAATAACCAGGGAAAATGCAGAAATGGCATAAACCTTTCAAAATTATGGGTTTGGCCTTTCTTAGAGCCGGTTTTGTGACTTACTGCTGTCAGACATAGCCTAATTCCACCCTGTTTTAGTCAGTTGGATTTTTTACTGGGATGTAGAAATTTTCTGTGTGAAGGAGTGTCGGTTGTGTGCTCTGAATCCTTGACTAACAAATTCTGCACAGGAGCAGAGTAGTTCCTTGCAGCTGAATCTGTTTATAACCATTGCTGGAGGGCAGCAGTGTTGCTACCACACTGGTCTGTGGCTTGTGAATGGTTAGTGCAGTGAATTAAATGCTGAGATGAATGCCTCGATACGTAAGTAAGGCAGACATACTACTAAGAACAAGGAAAAGTGAATGCGCTGCTTTGGGTTAGTGCATTAACGCAAAGTGAGTTACTCTACTGTCCTTCCCAAAACAGGATGGGTGGTTATGGAAAGTGGATCCATAAATAGAAGTTGCTGAGTTGTGTCCTGTGTCAGGCCTGTCTAGTGCTCTTTATCCTTTGCTCCTTCAATTTTTAGCTGTGGAGATTTAATCTGAGCTCCTTGTCATTGAGATGGAGAAATAGAGCAAATGGAGTCTAAGCATTTGGGAATCTGGGAAGTAACCAGCTTTAAAATTTAAAAATACCAGCCACATATTTTTACAATAGTAATAAAATCATGCATTATGTTGGGGTGACGGTGTCTGGATGCTAGGTATCCACCAAAGCTGCTCTATCACTGTTCTCTTTGTCTGGACAGGAGAGAAAGAATATAATCAAAGTCTTCTGAGTTGAGATTAGAGCAGGGAGAGATCAGTCACCGGTTACCATCATGGGCTAAACAGACTCAAACTGGGGAAAGCAATTGAAATGATTGCCTATCAGATCAGAGTAGCATAATGAGAAATAAAACCGAATCTTAAAAACATCTTCCCGCCATCCCTCCTTTCTTCCCGGGCCCAGCTTTTCTCCTGAATTCTCCGTCTGCTCCCCTACAGTGGTTCAGGAGGATGGAAAAGGAAGGTTGCAGTCAGTTCATCACATGTTATTTCTCATGTCCCTTTCTCCTCAGTGGAAGGACTCCTCGCACACTTCCCCTGGCTGAATGTGGAGTCCCTCTCATGGGAGACAGTCTTCTGTGAATTTCTCTAACGTGAGTCCTTCCCACAGGATGCAGTTCCTCACAAACTGCTCCAGTGTGTGTCCCTTCCATGGAGTGCAGTCCTTCAGGTACAGACTTCTCCAGCCTGGGTCCCCTGGGGAGTCACAAGCCCTGCCAGAACACTTGTCCAGCACAGGTGCTCTTCTCCACTAGGTCCTGCCAGGACTCTCCTCCAGTGTGGGCTTCCCACAGGGTCACAGCCTCCTTTGGGCATTCACCTGTTCCCGGATGGGGTCCTTCAGGGGCTGCAGGTGGATCTGTGCTCTGCCATGGGCCTCCATGGGCTGCAGGGGCACAGCTGCCTCACCACGGTCTGCACCAGGGGCTGCAGGGGAATCTCTGCTCCAGAGCCTGCAGCATCTCCTTCTTCACTGAGTTTGGTGTCTGCAGGGCTCTTCCTCTCACACATGCTCATACTGCTCTCCAGTTGCAGTTGTGCCAGGCGGATGGAGCTTTGAACATTCTGGTCTACAGGAAGGTGTCCCTGCCCATGGCAGATGGGTTGGAACTAGGTGAGCTTTAAGTTCCCTTCCAACACAAACCATTGATTCTATGATTCTATGACTGAAAACTCCACTGTGCGCATTGAAGTGCATAAAACTTCAATTAAGCAATGAATGGAGAAGAAAAAACGCTTGCTGCTTTTTTATGTTTTGGTTTTTTTTTTCTTCCTTTTTAAGTGCGGAACTCAGGTGTCTGTAAACATAAACCTAATCCTACCATCAATTATACTCAGGTTGATTATAGTAATCAAAAGGGATCTTGAGGTCGACCTCTAGTGCTCTGTAGACTGTTAAAATGTGTTTCAGTTTCACTTAGCCTCAAGCACTGAGTCAGAGGGGTGTGGCCACACTTGGGCCCTGATGAAGATGAATTTTCAGAATGTAGTGCAGTATAGGACTGAAATAATGTTCATAAGTGAAGAAACAAACCAAGAAGAGGAAAGTTTATGCTTGACCCTCTTCTGAGTATTTTTTAACCAAGTCATGTGATCCCACTAAGTCTCCAGGTTATTCCTTGTGCCCAGTCAAGACCACTGCTCCCCTCTTTCTTTTACCTCAATTGTTTTCTTTGTTAGACTAAAATGGTTATGAGAAACCGGTGTTGGATGCAGTCAAATCTAGGTGTCAGAAAGTATTCTACAGTAGTCCATAATCTAAGGTAGCTTCTAGCTATTTTTATATTAACTACAAAGTATTGGTATAGAACTCTTGATTCCGTAAATGGTCTTGATGTCTTAGAAAAATTTGTCTCAAAGGTGATATTATAGCTTTTAATATGGACATTAGAATCAGCTGATGCTTTTTTTCTTCTGTTGTCATTTGTCATTCTTCTTGCCCATAAATTATGAGGTTAAGACACTGAATAGTCCAGTAAATATATGTTAAAAGATATATGTAAACATAATTTGTTACTAATAAATATGACAGAAAATGCCTACAACACAAGATAGATTGAAGGCAAGTTTTCTCTTTCCTTTTCTGGCTCTTTGTAAAGACAGACAAAGTAAGGGGAAAGGGTGAACTCTGGAGGAAGGCTACCCTTTCTCTAGTAAGTGTCATTTCCATGGACTCCCGTGTAAAAAAGATAAGCCCTTTCAGATTTGATAAAGTATAGCTGCTTTGAGCTTTTGTTCTGAATCTTTTCTGGAAGAGATGATCTCTCTCCATCTGCAACAGAGAAAATTCCTGGAGCTTATAGAGTAATCATAGAATCATTGCCCAGGAGCAGCAGACAAGCACCAGTAGTTTCTTCCAGAGGTGTAGGAAAGCTCTGGAGATTTTATTTTTTGAATTGTATGGGGAAGCAGGCAAGAAAATTAACTGGCATATAGTATCAAAAAAAGATGACTCTTGCCTGACAGCAGTATGTGCTTGTAGCTCTGTATCCTTGCTCATAAAGCATGAACTATTAGTGAAAACAGGCTTTTCTCTCCTACAGTCCTCTCACAAGCACTGAGTAAAACATTAGGACATGTATGCAGTTTCCAGTCACTGCATTAATGAAAAAGAACTGAATTGCACTTTGAAAGGTTCCCGTCACACAGCTCAAAAGCAGCGGTGAGATACACTGAGCTGCAGTTCATTATCGTTTTTCTTGACTGTAGTGCTGATAAGTGATCTTTTTCTAAACCCAGTGATTTACATCCATCCCTTACTGGGGATGGATCCTGTAGTCCCGACCATCCTTCACCTTTCAGCTTTGCAAGGAATTTTTTAGCCTGTGAACAGGTAATAGGAAACCCACAGCTTGGTCTGGCAGTGCCCATGCCCTCTGGAATGTTCATGCAGGGCTCTGACAGCCTGTGCTGTTCAGCTGTTTTTAAACTGATGTAAGCAAGGATAGTGTCAGCCCCTCAATACCTGGGAAGTTTTCCTTTTCCCTTAAGCCACTGCTTGTTATATCACCCTCACAAAATTATTTCTCTCTTATAAAAGGCATCTCCATGTAAAGCCCCTCCTGAGCAGTGGCTCAGGCAGACGGAAGTTTTGTATGTGGGGAAGCTCCTTCCTTATGACGCATCACTGTGAAGAACAGAGATAGTTTAACATGCTCCAAGAGAAAAACTTCCCAGCTTACTCAAATATAATATAGCAGTAGTTTTTCCATTAGGGCAGGGAAAGAATAGTGATCTGTTTTGGCTGGCATTAACTCAGGTGCCTTCTTTTAAACCAGTGAATTTGCAATTGAAGGACTCCCTCTGTCCTTGGGTTTCCTTTAAGGCTATCTTTAGATGCATTCTTTTTTCTTGTTCAGGAAGCTGTCATTAAACAGCAATAGCCTTTTATTATTGAATTTAGCTGGATTTGAGTAGGTGACCTAGAGATTAAAATTTCAGACTCTGTTACTTATTAGGAGAGTCATTTGAATCCCTGATGGTTTTATTATCTAGTACCTGGACTTAGATATTTTCTTCTTTCATTTCACAAAGGTGATTTTCACATGTCTTTTGTGATTTAGAAGCTACCTTTTATTGCAGAGCAAATTTAGTATGCTTATTCATCACTTAGCCATGATAAACATTAGTCTTCTGAGGCAGGAATTTATCAGGATAGGATTTATTTCCCTAATTTTCCATTGGGCAAGTGCTGTATGCTGGTCTTTCACAGGGTATGAAAATGTAGAATAGATATTAGTAAAATATGTCTTTGCTTATGTGTAATTACAACAGCTTTGTATGAAACACAAAGCGTAATTTTCAGTTGGGCACATTCTTTTTCTAGTCCATGAGATACTCAGGCTGCAGGAAGTTGCTAGTTGTGAGAATATCTGACACTGTTTTAGTGGAAACAATAAAGAGATACGGGCTGAAAATTGCATTTAAAAGTAAATAACACACGTATGGCGTAATAAGTAATCTCAGGCATCTGAATGTCAGTGGAGTAAGAAAATACTATTTGGAGGCTAAAAGTAGAATACTAGAACTGTTCAATTTCTTCTGTTGTTCAACAGTGACTGGAAGAACCAGACAGCTAAACCTCTGAGGACTGAATAAGAATCCCGTGTAAACATTTTGTTTGCAAAATTTAGCACAGTTGTGCTCTTTAACAAAATCTTTTTTTATAGTGTATTATTTATTCTTTTATATTACAACAAATGCACTGCTTGTGAAGCAATGTATTTAAAAATATGATTTTAAAATAAGTCTTTTAAAACTCAGAAAGTTTTAGGAGTAAAAGTCAGGCCTTGTGTGAGGTTTCTAGGTACCATATTTGTGAAAAGTAACTTAATTTCACCCTGGCAGGTTCTGTTGTCTGGTTCTGTTGTCACCAGACAACAGCTCTGCAGAGTTGATTCTACTGCAGAGTTGATGCACCAGGAACAAAACCTAAAGGCAGTTTCAATGTCAAGTTTTACATTTGTATCTAGTAGGTCAGTCTGTTTTTCCTCTTGCATTATAAATTTGTGGGAAGAAAATAAACTTTTCTTAGAAAGGCTTTTGATGGGTATTTAAGACTCCAACAGCTCAGTCTCGCATTTGTTTTAATTTACCAAGCGTTACGTTACTGTTCTGAATGAATAGGAAGAATTTGTTATAAAAATATTCTGGTAAGGCTTAGGTCACAGCTTTTTGCTGAGGCATTTAAGGTATATCTTTTACAGTTTACATATTTGCAATTACAGGAACCAGATTTTGTCAGGCTTAATGTAGCCGAAACAACATCACAGTCCCATAGGGGTTAAAAAAGCTTTGCCTGCTAAATTGTTGTTTATTTTTCCTTGTTGTCCTAAATACCTGTGAAACTTGTGGAAAGAGCAAGCCCATGTACCACCCAGGAACATTTTCCAGCTCATTGATTCAGGCGAGAGCTGTGGGTATATGATGTTTGTGCGCACACCTCACCCTTCTTTTCTGTGTTTTAATTTCCCAGGAAATCCCAGCTCTAACATATGTGCATTATTAGGGAAACAGGACTATGGAGCACAGGGCAAACAACTGTGCTATATAATACCGGTAGAGCCAGGAAGGATCGTGAAAGTACAAAATTTACATATCCAAGTAGAGATCTGGGAGAAGATAAACTGACACAAAGTGACGCTAAATATTTGAGCACCTTTCATGGCAGTGGGACTTATATGGCCCAAGTGAATAGGATTTGGGTTTAAAATTCATGGGAAGGAGTAAGATCTAAGTTTTGAGGATTTTTTGTTCAGCTGTACTGTGTTCCTGTGTTTCTGCTTTCCAGGAAGGAGTCATAGAGGCATCTGTGATACAACACCAAGAAAGAAGCTGCACCCCTGCCAGAGCTACTATCTGTATCTTTGACTACATATATATCTGTACATAGAAATATATAGTTTAAATACAACCTTGCAGTAAACAGAAGTCCTGTCTAAGCTAAGTATTTTTTTTTTTTTTAGATTTTCAGACTCCTGAGAGTTGTTTAACTGTTCTGTGGCAATGTAATTAAAAGCAGAGCATTGTTTAGGGCAAATGAGACTGTCCTCATGAATAACTTATATTCTACAAGAGTTGACTTTATGTCAGCATATATAGAACAGCCAGAAAATAAAACCATGGATACCTCATTTGCTCAGCTTAAAACCAGTGGGCATTCTTTTATTTTTCACATGAGCTCCTCAACCAGGAAAAATATGTTTGTCCATGTGGTTAAAAAAGAGATACTTCAAAGAAGCAGACCCCAATGGAAAGAAGATGGCACTGAAAATGGAAGGACAAGGCACTTTTTGGTCTAGAAATAGAGTGGAATTGTTTTCTGCCTTTCACACAGGTGAAATAGAGGTCTGCATCTATATATTTCTAGAAAAGGAATAAGCAAAAGCATTTCTCTGAATGCCACATGACAGTTCATCTTTTTGTTAGTCAGCACCTTTTATCTGACACCACAATTCTAGTTCCAGCTACAGATTTTTTCACCTGTACTTCATGGATTTTGTTTACTGTGTTGCCGCTGGACAAAATCCCCCAGTAGTAACATAACACCCCTCAAATCAGAAAATACTGATATATGGACACCCCCTTCCGCCCCCATGCACGTTTCCTGTTTTCCTAACTTGTTTGGAATACAATTTTATTATTATGAAAGTAAAATCTGTTGCCAGATGAATTTTTCAACCATTTCAATCTGCCATAAATATAAAGGTAAAAGTCCTAGAGAATGATGGGAGATGGTAGAATGACTTTATATTTTTCTTGGAAGGAGACAGATATTGAAATACATAGCATTTATTAAGAAATTTTACTGAGATTATGTAATTCCCTCTGGATTTTTGATCTACATTTTAACACAAGCTTTGGATCAATTTACGAGAGATTTTCAGTCAGAGCAGCTTTCCTGCATGTTAGGTTGACACCAGTGCATGAAGAGACACAGTCTGGAGGGCCTCATAGGTGTCATGCTTGTATGCACTATGGGCAGCTTCCATACAGAGCATAGTCATGTTCCTTCCTCTTGATTCACAAGGTTTTGTTATAAGAAAGTCCTAATAATAGAGACCATAAAGTAATTCTGTTTTATTTTTGCAGGTTGAAGAGGCACTATGCCTTTTTGTTGTAAAAAACCCTGAAAAACATGTCCTTTTAACTATGTGACATAACTCTGCTTTCCAATAAATGCTTTATTTCCAGCAGCACCAGCAGGAAGAACAGAATCTCCTTTACTAGACTGTTAGCTACAGATCAGAAAATGAGGCAGAAGGCCACATCCTAATTCCTGACCGCCCACAGGTCAGCAACAGTGTGTTAGTGAACACACTGGTCGGTGCATTTTGGCACAGCTGCACCCTGGTGGCAGTGGGCTCCTTCCTCTCTCCATCTCCACCTTACCACATACCTGATTGCAGGATAGACAGTGTAAAGCACCCCATGGTTTGTCCTGCATGGCTTGCAGGCGGTGCTGTGGGTTAGTCCATGTGCTTGCAGGCTACAGGAGCAGATGGGAAGATGCCACAGGAGCAAACGGGAAGGTACAACGGGAGCAGGTCCCCATTGCCCAAAGGACCAGAGGCAGGCAAACTTTATGTCATTTGGTCCTGCTGTCTCTTCCTCGTTGAAAGTCTGATACAGAAGTTGGCTGCAGACCACCTGAATTCCATCATCAGGATGATATTCCCCTTCTCCCATGCTGAGAGTGAAGCAGGACTGGGACTGTGAAAAATAGCTCTTTTCTGTCTGTATAAAGGGAATTTTTCTGCATCTTTAGCAGATAGCTGGGATAGTTACAGGGTGAAAATGACAAATTACAAGCATAGTACAGGGAGACTAGTCTTAACAAGAAATTGCAGAGATTACCTATAATTTTTACTGAGCAAAAAACCACACTATTTTATCACTTTCCAGTAAACTAGCTCAGTTTCTTTTGAGGAGAGGGAGATTTAGATGAAACGGTATTTGGGTGGAGATGCATTTAATAACGTTTTATGGCATACTATTTTTTACAACAAGCATAAGGCTTGTCATTTGTACTTGTCTACCGTAAGAAAAATGACAGTCTGTTTGAACACTTTTAGGCTGCAGTTAAGGCTGGGCATTTTTACCTCTGTCTGCATTTTCAAAGCAGGGCTGAATTGAGAGAAGCAGATAACTAGAGGAGACCTGCCGATGTACCATTTGAGCACTTGAGAAGTCATGGGTGAATTTAGAGTGTAAAATCTCACCCAAATCCTTCATCTGCTCCACTCTCACCTCACCTGGAGTGCTGTGTCCAGCTCTGGGGTTCCCAGCACAAGAAGGATGTGAACCTGCTGGAGCAGGTCCAGAGGAGGGCCACAAAGGTGATCAGAGGGCTGGAGCACTTCTCTTATGAAGACGGGCTGAGATAGTTGGGATTGTTTACTGTGAAAAATACATATTATAATATTGGCTTTTCGCAAATATTAATGTTAAAGTAGCTTTGCTGTAAAGATGTAGTATTTTGTAACAATAACTAATGCCTTTATTTCTGTTAACTAGACTTAGACAGTAGTAAAATAGTTGATATAGTTATGCTTGTGGTAATTGAACTCTCTGCCTGGTTGGATAACATCCAATGAACATGTGATGAGGACCCCTGCTACTGACATGCCACCTATCAGCAACTACCTTCTGCAAAAACCATGGACCAAAGCCCAAGCTGGGGGTGATAACAAAAACTGCCCAAAACCACAGGCAAGAAATGCTCATGCTCTAAAAAGGCAGACCCAAGGAGGAGCCATGCTAAACAGCTCCTGAAACATGTAAACTAGTTTGGGGAAAAGTTTGAATATGTATAATTGTTTATGAATATGCATTAGACTGATGCAATAGTAAAGGTAGGTAAAGGGTGTCCCCGAAATAGCAGGTGTGCTCTTGGCTGAGAGCCAAGGGCACCCAGCACTGTATTTTTGCTTTATTGTCTTTGTCCTCTATTATCCTTTATTAAACTTTTAAAATTTTAACAGGAGAGTGAACCTCGTTTTTCACATTTACCGTGGAGAAGACTTGGGATTCCTTAGAGCAACCTTCCAATACCTAAAGGGTAGCTGGATAGGAACTTTTCACAAGGGCGTGTAGTGATAGGACAAGGGGCAATACCGTCAAGCTGAAAGAGGGTAGATTTAGACAAAATATTAGGAAGAAATGTGAGGGTGGTGAGGTACTGCAACAGGTTGCCCAGAGAAATTGTGGATAGCCCAACCTAGTCTGGGTTGGATGGGGCTTTGAGCAGCCTGGTCTGGTAGATGTCCCTGCCTATGGCCAAGAGGGTTGGAACTAGAAGATCTTTAAGATCTCTTCCAACCCAAACCATTCCAGTCCTTGCTGTGCTGATAGACTTAACTCCCTCTTTGTTCCCCCATGCAGATAAGCTTCACCCTGCTGTACTCTGAGTCAGTCAGTCCAAGGAGAAGTGGTCCCAGTTCAGGGCTATGGATCCCTCTGAGGGGAGTGTCAACCCTTTCTGGACTGAAGACTGGATGGAGCACCTTTGCTCACTCCTTGGTGTCTGCACATGCATTCCTGACCCTGCTGAGGAATTTGTGTACACCTAGCCAGGAGGTGGCATGGCTCAGACCCGGAGGTTATTCTACACCACCTCACATCATGGCCAGGGAGGGGGAAGGGAGTCTTTTCCGAGGAGAAGGGCTCTCTTCTGGTCGAGGTGCCTTTCGGTTGAGTCGTTGGGCTTTGGGGTCCATGGTGAGCATTTTGCATGTGAATCACTCTCCCTTTTGTACGCTTTTGTTATTAATACTCTTGCTGTTACTGTTTGTTTTCTAATATCATTGCCATTTCCAGTAAATTGTTCTTATCTCAACCTGCGATCTTTACCTTTTGTGTCTCCAATTCTCCTCTCTGTCCTGCTGCAGGGGAGGATGGGTGGGGGACTAAACTGGAGAATACCATTCCTAAACCACAACAACGGGTAAGGTTATGGATATCAGCGAAATCTTGGGTGCCTATTTTTTGCCATTTCTCTCCCCTGCATTGAGCACAGCAATGGGTGAAGCCAGGAGCCCTCCAAGCAAAGCAAGATGGGGGAGGCTGAGCAGGAGTGTGTGCAGGGAGATAATTTGCAGTTAGAAGTGAGAGCACCGGTGGAAGTGTGACAGGGATGCAGGAGTGCGGAGGTGACTGAGACAAAGGCCCGGAATGCTCTCAATCATTTTGCTGTAACAGGGTCAGCTTGGCTGGGCAGTGTTCACTGTAAGCCAGCTCAGGTCTGGCCTATTCTGTTCCACATTATGTCTGGATCAATGCTTGATGTGGACACAGAAGTGTGAAAGCAGGGTATGACATGGGAAAAACCTGCAGCTGAAGGCAAGTGAGCGTGCAGAGGGGGAGAAAGCCAAAATATCTTCATGTTCCAGTTAACCTGTGAAGTTGCCCCAATACACTGTTAGGTTAAACAAGTGACAGTGACTTGAGAGATAACCTGTGGAGACACCAAACTTGACAGAATTAGGAATTGTGTGTTCCAGGGGTGAAGTGTCCTTGAACAGGTTTTGGGAAGCATTACATTCGCAAGTGCCATCCCTAAGCATCATTCATGCATTCCTGCTTGTTCGGCTGTCAAAGTGCTGAGACAAATGTGTTTCTGTGGTCAGTGGGAGAGAACACCAATGCTCAATTTTCAGCTGAGTTCTGACATATAGTTCTTACTTTTAAAGCATAACGTACTGTTGACTGACTGTGGTGGCATGTTGCATATGTGTGGGTTGTTCTTATTTTTTTGGGGGCTTTCTCCCCAGGAACAGAAGTAACAAGTAGTTTATTGAGCCCCTTACCGTTCTTTCCAGCCTTTTAAATACTGAAAACACTTTACAGACAGCATTAACTTCATTTAAATATAATATTCTATGACATAATTAAATCAGTTACCATATTTCTGTCGTTCTTAGTTTATGCTTGTTAGGAAAAAGTTTATGCTAACTGCAGTGGCTTCTTAGTCGCTTGTCAGAAGTAGAATTTTTAAGTTAGTTAGGAGACAATTATTTAAAGAGGCTGTATAAACATTCTTCAATTAGAATTAGAAAATACATATAGAAAAATTTAGGCTCCACCTTAAAAGATGTAATAGCTATTACATTTTAAGCTAAAAGCCCTGTGTGGACATAAAACACTATTTGTGAGAACAAACAACCGAAAGTTGAAGCAGGCCACTAGGCTTTTTCTGCAGGAAATTTTAATTCACTTGATTTATGGAAAAGTCTTAGCAACAAATGGCAAGGTTGTCGGCAGTTATTTCCTTGCATGTCAGTGTAGGATGGAGGTGAGAAAGAAAAACACGGTGGCCCACCACCTCTGCTGGAAATCTCAGAGAGAATCACTATACCAGATCTGGACTTCTAGGATCACCAGAAAGGAGTTTGTCTTAAAATATGGATTTCCTTTCTAGACCATTTTACACTAGTTCATGAATGCAGTGGGATTTCCTTAAGGACGTGTCAACAGGAACATCACAGGATGTCAGCCTTTTTCTATGTATATCAGTTGTCGCACTATTTTGGTCAGTCTGAAAAATTCTGGGGGCTCAGTTCACAAGATGCCTACGCTGATGTCCATCACCAGGAGAATTCCTGAAGCACCTCCTTCATCTTTGGAGATGTTACAGCACAGTGCAAGTACTCTGCTCAGTGTGTTGGAACCACAAGATGGGCCAGCAGAGCCTTACAACTAGGAGGTGTTGAGTCAAGGCTTCTAGACATATGATTTAATATATATATCATCAGCAAGCACAAGTTTCAGCCCACCTGCCGTAAAAAAATCACTGACAAGGGCATTAATGCCAACTTGTTATGCTTCTTGCTCTCCCTCAAGCACATCAGCCTTTAGTAGGCATTAAGATTTTCCAGTTTCCGTCTCTTATGCCGGTGGATGTGAATTGCAGCACCGTAATTTAAAATAGCAAACACATACTATACAGCCTAAAATAATGGGAAATTTAGAACAACTGTACGGGCAGATGGTTTTATAGTTCCAGCATTCAAAAGAAGATACAATGCTATTCAGTCTTGAATTAAAAAAGGCAGGGATCATTTGAACTCATCCAGCTATTGGGCAGTCCTCATTACAAACAAGGAGGTCCATATCTTTGGCAAAATACTAATATCTTTTTTCAGAACAGCTGAAATTAAATGAACACAGAAATCTTATGAGTTTTGAAGAGAACTATTTCCATAAAACCATGCAGCAAAAATTGATGTTAAGAGAGTAAATAGATCTCTTATTTGTGACAATTGAAAATATATGTGACTGCATCATTTAGAGGTGTTAGAATAATTTTTCTTTAGAAAGACCTTTGTTCAATAGAATAATTGTAGAGCGATGTGCAATATCTGATTAGTTCCAAGAGAATTAACTTTTTCATTATAATTTCGAAAGAGTGACCAGCAGCAGTGTTTCTCCTGTCCTTAAGAGGATACCAGGAACTGAGAAGCAATAAGCAGAAATCAGAAATCATCCTGTGAATTTCCAATGAGCCTTAGCCTTTCAGTTATGCAGAGGACAATTATTGCATTTTTTTAACCTCAGTGAAGTGCACTAAAGTCATAACACTAAAGAACTTGTACCCTTTTCTGCTTTATTCTTCCAGATCTGAGCTCCTGATTTGCAATACTGTAGTCATCAGGCTTTGGAGGAAGACTGAGGGGAAAATGGTGATTAAAACATACCTTCCCCAGGATAGATTGCCTTGCTTACATAATTGATTATTTGTCAGAATTTAATTCCTGTTCTGTTTCTATGATAACACTGAGGTAGTGACAAAAGAGTGATCTATGTGTTGTGGTGCTGAATCCTGCCTGGAAAGACATGGATTTCTTTCTCAGTTTTGTTCCAGATTTCCACTGTTGCCTTGTGCAAGTCACTGAGTCAGTCTGTGCTTTACTTCTCTGTCTAATAAAGCTGAACGATAAGGAGTTCCCAGCTAATAGTTCTTGTCCAGAAAAATACCCAGCAATTTTGGATCCCCCAAAAGCTGTGGCCAAACAGTGGAGTTGAAGGGATCCCCTAAACTCAAATTAATTCCACTAAACTGGAAAACAGGAAAAGGAAAATGATGAAAAAGAAGGTAAGCAGATGTATTTCTTTACGTGACAGGCAGAAATATTTTTACACTCCTAGTCCATTTACTTTTATTTTCTGTGGTCACATATAACCCAACTTTTCTCAAATGACTCCATATTGCTTTTTATTCAGCCTTTACAGTTTGCTCAGCTTTTTTAGGCATTGATCTAATGAAACCTTTGAGAAGAAATCAGCAAGAAGAAGAAAGCTCTGACCTATTCCTATTTACCGTACCATCTGTTCATTCCTGCTAGTGTGTTTCTCATGGCCAACATATTTTCTTTTCCTTTTACCTTGAAAACTGAATTGAAAAGTCTTCATTGTCAGAAAATATAGGTTTATTGTCAATATGCCAAACAATCAAGGAATATAGCTTCTCTCCCCAGTAACAATTTGCTCTCCCGTACAAATGTCACACCTCGCTACTAGCCTGGGCCCTTGGAGAGGTGGATCATTGCATCTGCATGAGGGGCATTACAGTGACAAATTGCTGAATTCCTTCCACAGCTCTTTTTTACATTAAGAAATGTAGAAACATATTTTCCTAAATACATTTTCCTCACAGGATTTCAGTTCTGTTGGATGTATTCTCACTGTCTTATGGCATGGTCCACAAGCAGCTAGATTCTGTGGGAGTTTTCCCATCGATTTCATTATTTACATTGTTTCACTTCGCATTATTGACTCATACACACTTCAGCTCTGACCCCCAGGCTGAAAACTTCTAAAATGTGAAACTTCTGTCAGGAACACCTCATTTTCAAGGAGAGTGAAGATTTCTGAGACCAGAAATATTACTGTGGCTCGAGTCAAGGGAAAACAACAATCTATATATTCCTGCTTATTCTGCACATTTTATACCTCCCAGAAAAGACATATGAACACAGATTTACATTTTTATTCAGCCATCTTTTAGTTTAATCTCTCCATCCTTCAGTGAGTTAAGCACAGAAGCTTTCCTCATGTTTTTTTCCTCTCCTGTTTCTCCGCAATAGCTATAGCAAGCTAAATATTGGCATCTGTTGCTCCAGCAAATACTTTGTGGTTTTCCTAGTATCTGCAGGTGGCTGCGCTTGGCTGCATCTCCCAGTCCTACTGATTCTGTGTTTCTCTGACAGAAAGATAGAGAAGTAACAGTGTATAGGAGTGGCATGGTCTGGAGAAAGAAATACCTTTTGGGGAGTTTACACCTTCCAGACATAATACCCTGGATATTTTATTTCCCATGAATTTTTTTTGAGATTTCTTCTCTTTTTCTGGTTTATATTGAGACAAAAATGAGATATGTTTGTGTTCATTTTGTTTATTTATTTATTTGGAGTGAAGGCACCAGCAGTGAGTAGTAGCTGAGTATTGGGAGCATTCAAACTGAATAGAAATCCTAATAATCCACTTTAGCTCGAGGACAAGACCTTTTCCTACCCATATCTGATACAAGTATAGAACTGTTTAGCTGCAGTAGAGCTGAGCTGTCTTGTATCTCTGAATTTGACAACAAAACCCCAGACTTCTCCCATGGGAGACACTGGGGATCTTTCCCGATGTGTTTCTACAACAATTATGCATTTTTTTTTTTACTCAAGTATTATGCTGTATTTTCTCCCCTAGTCAGGTCTCTGAATTTGGTTTCTGTCTCCGATACCGGTTCGCCTTATACCTTTGGACTGTTTCTTGATACATTTCTGTCTCTGCTGCCCAACTGCCTATAAAACAAGGGTAAAATATCCCCAGTTTCCCTGAAATGCTTTACAGTTATTGAAATAGCTGCATTTTGATGTAAACTTGTAAATAAATGGAAGAATACAGGGTACAATTATAAACATGCCAACAGGTTCTTAGCTGAATTTAATTCCATTTTAAATGAGTAGGTATTTATTGATTCTTGTGACTTTGCTTTCTATAGTGGAGTAAAAATGATAATACTACAATGTATGTCAGATAGATAGATGTGTATTTTTATTTTGGGAATATGTTAATCTTTTTATGTCTTCTTGCAGTGTTTTTTCAGCAGTTTGTTTTTGGTTTTTTTTACAAAAAACCCAAAACCAAACAAAAAAGCACAAGGGGTTATTTTAGAATGGGAAAAATAAACTCTCCTGGTCATTTTTGTTTATTTCCCAGATGGCATGCTGTGAAGCTGTTACTATGTAAAGTCTTAATATTTCTGCAGTTTACAGCTCTAAGTACTAAGTTTTGGTTGATTTTTCTCACTGTGTTTGCCACACAGCTTACAAATATTTGTGTTGTTTACTTGTGGTTACAAGTCTACATGTGATTTTTAAGGCAGGGTTGAACAAAAAGTAAACTTTAACAAAGCCTGTGTGAATTACAAGGCACCTATGTATTATATATTTCTCTGTTCATTGGGGTTTTTTGCCTTTAGAGGCTTTTTGTTGTTGTACTAAAAGCAGAGAGAAAGTTAAGGCAGTTTCTGACTGCTGTGTGATCAAACACATTATAAACTTTTACCAGATGAAACATTAATTCTTTCTTTTTATAATTCCATTTCCTGAGAGTGAAAATGTTTTTGTCTCAGGAGTCTTTGCATCATCTGTGGTATTTCCCTTGATGAGGATGGCCAGATCCCCAGATGATATCGAGGAACACCTTCCCTCTAATACTGCAACGTTGGAGCCAGCAGGAGTTTTGCTTTTGGAGACAAGTAGGCATGGAGGTGGCAGTAAGCACAGACTGTCCTCCACTGGTCCTCTGACTGTGCCTTCTGCGCAAAGCAAGAGCCTCCTAACCTCACTGGGTGTAGCCTTACAACAGGTGAAGTGAGCTGAGATGATGGGACACAAACGTGTTTTCCCTGGCTTTACGGCGTCGAGGGTGTCAGCCTATCTGCTGCGAGGGACGGCTCACATGTTGAGTATCTCGTGTGTGCAAGCATGTTTGTGTTGGTGATTTAAGCTGAAGGCACCCAGGGATCTGGTGCACAGTAACATGCCACAAAGCATATTGCTTTTACTCTGTGATTTTCCCGAGGAAGACAGCGAGCTCAGAATGAAATGCTGAGCTGCTTATTTTGCAGTTTGGTGGCTTGTCTCCTTCCCACTGTGCCACTGAGTTGCCCTGTGAGCTGCGGAGTGATGATAAATGTTCAATGCATGTTGCCACCCAGAAGCATTGTGCAAAGACAGTTCTGGTAATGCAATGAGTTGCTTTCTCGGGTAGACTCAGGTGGGTATCTGCAGATGAGATTGTCCATATGGTTGGCCGGTTTTAACACACGGTTAATTGCTGTGTTTTTAACATGTTGCTGCAGTGTGGGTGGTCCCAGAGGTATGTTGAATTGCAACATTCAGTTCAATGGTTTAAATTATAATTCCATAGAAATTCCATAATTAAATATGTTAAACTTTTCATTTCCTTTTGATAATCTGCAAAACCTCACATCCTTTTCATGCTGCATCTTTTTTGCTGGTCTCCCTCCTTTCAGCATTCTCTTTTGGCCTCTCAAATGCTTAGGGCAGTACAAAGTAAGTAATAAATACATCAAGGCTCTTTGGTATTGTAAAGATGTGAAACTCTTACCATGTTCTCATGGGGGTATCATATCCCATCATTCATAAAAAATTCCCATGGTTAGATCAGATACTTAAGAGTTTACCTCATTCACATTAAAAGTCAAAGGCATGTCTTTAACACCTCCAGTGATTTTAATGGAGGCAGCTTTAAAACTTTAAAAAAACTCTGTATCATTTCAAAATTTGAGAGTATCTGGTTCTGATTATAAAAGGTTAAAAACATTTTAAATTTGAGCTATAAAATATTAATTGTGCTTATTCCTTAAGTCAAATATACTTTATATCTGTTTCTATGGTGATAATAATATAATGCACAGGGAATGTTAACAAGCTGAAGCAGACTGGATCCTGAGGTGATCTGAGCTATTCCTGGAAGGACTGAGGGTCCTTAGCTCCTAGAAGCAATAGAGTGGAACATATCAAAGTAAAAACCTTGCATTTTACAGGGTAAGGTCTTGCAACTTTTGCCAATTAAGAGTGGAGTTTGTTGCATAATCCTGTTAAAAGCAGCCAGAAGTGACTCCACAGCAAGTGACAGCACCAGATGTAAAAAGCCCATCCTGTGAGGCACAACAGGGTCTCAGCTCCTACTGGAGTTTGCACACTTAGTGCTTGTCAGCACAGGCACTTACCTGTGTGACACCCAAATAGCTACTCAAAGCACCACTAATCCCCACAAATGCATTCCAGTGCTGGTGGTGCACAGTGAAAACGAGCAGGATAGGACTTACAGCTAAAGTGTCACTCAGCAAGCCAGGGAGAAGTGGATTTTATTTCTGTCTTCAAACAACTGGTAAGTGAAGTGAAGCTACTTCATTAATTCCTTCTCTACCCCACTGTCTCCCTTCTCTTCTTCCTTCTTCTAAGACTTGCTCCCAATTTGTTTTCTACCATGGCTAGAATTTGTTTCAATGAAGTATGAACTAGTCTTTTAATAAATATTAACTAATTGAAAAAAAAAATAGGAAACATGATTTCCTATCTGAGCAGATCCAGGAAATTTGGGAGGACATACATAGAAACTCACCCCAAATATTTTTATGTGTCTTATATACATACCTGTTAGGAGCTCATTTCTTCTTCCTCAGAAATCAAAAAAATGAGATTGGATAACAAATGTTCAGAAGACCTTGCCTTAGGAGTATTTTTACTTTAGTTCTCTGTTAACTGAAACTGTGATTTTTTTAGTACGTTAATTATAACTGGATATATATTATTGAAATTTAATTTATATATATATAATATTTTTGACAAATTATACCAATATATGCATCTTTAAGACATAAATGGACCAATGGTCCAATTTAATAAAAACTGAAACTTGATTAATTTAAGAAAATACCGCACAGAAAATCATCCATCTGAGATTTTAATCCCTCCGGATCTGGATGGTTCATTATTCCATTCCCTGCAAGAGGCCCTGGGCCCCAGGCCTACCCTCCAAACTAGTGTGAACATGACTCAGCCTTTTTTAGGTTAAATATGAGGATATTTAAATAGGTTTGTTGATAGGACAGTATAGCCAGGGGTGCAATTTTATAAAACTGTATTTCTCTCTCATGCTCCTGCCATAGAGTAGAAGTAGTAGGAAATGGTTCTGTTATTCATGAGGGCAGGTTAAATTTCATTCACCAAAATAACTTAATTGAATCACTGGAAATATTAAAAAATCATGATGACTATTAAAATGAAAAAGACTCATCTTTTATCTGCTGTTTTAAATTTTGGTATAAAAATACAGGTGTAAAGAAGTGTGAAGTTTGGGAAAGGTTTTTTTCTTAAACAGACACTTGCCATCTTAGTGAAAAGCAGGACAGGCATTTATAAACATTTGAGCAAAGTATTTATCACAGGCACTGAAACAAAAGCCTGTTGAATTCTAAATTACAAACCTGGTCAGGAATTGACTGTTGGACTGTGCCTTTTTAAATCTCCTACAATATGCCTTTGTGACTACTAGTGTCAGAGAAAAACATGACACAGGCAGCTCTGTAAGGTCCTTGCATGTGAAAAACAAACACACAGTTAAATCCATCGAAATGTGACAACATTTTTGTTTGCTGGGAGCCTGCAGGAGCTCTGCCACCCACTCACACAGAACTAAACCAGCACTGGTTTTGTAATTGCCTTGAGCCTATGGCTTCATTATGGAAAGATCCAGAACAGAAATCCTGTGCCTTCGCATGCTGTGGAGAGCCAGGGCTCAGGTGGTGCTGGCAGTGACGGAGCGATGGCATTATCCTGCCCAGTGACAGGTGAGGGAGTCGGCGGCACAACTGCAACGAGCTCGGTTTTTATAAGCCTCTGAACTCTGTATGTAATTAAAGAGACTTTTCATATTTAATAGTATTTATCTTGTGTGTCAGATAACACTTGTTAAAACTCATCAGCTTTTCATTACCAAGATCATTAATACTATTGGTGATACTGTGACTTGAATAGCTCTTCGCTTGTTTGTCACAGCTGCAAATTGACTTTCTAATGACTAATTCACTTGTAAATTTGCCTTTTCAAGAACAAAACCAGAAGTATCAGACTTATTGCATACCTCAAATTCTTTTATTGACATCAACTTTCGATGTAAGGCAATGTTAAACTGGTCATTTTAGGGGGAAGCTCTCTTTGAAAGGTCATATTGCCAAAGACGTAGCATGCTGCCCGATGGAGCAGCTTTTTTGTGCATCCAAATTTTGCTGATTTTCCCATCTGTTCCCCCTGCTGTGAGAGGACACCTGGCAAAAGGACCAGATCTTGTTTTTTCCTGCTTGTGCACACTTTGGCCTGCTGACCTTTTCATTACTACCTCTGTGTGTGATGGAAAGGACAAAATTGTGCTGGGCTGGCGGGCAGGAAACCCGTCTGGTCTGCTCTGTGCTTCCACTTTTACTTGCAGAATGGGCAATTGAGCTACTGAGACTGCTGCTCTTTCAGAACAGAAGGGCAGGTTAAAAAGTTTACTTTTTTGCTTTTTTTTTTTTTAAATCTTTACCTACAAAAAGCCCTCAGTATCTATTTGATCTTGTACAAGGCTTTCGATGGACAGGTAGTAGATTTTAAGGCCAGAAGTAGATCAGTAACTCACTGAGTTTCTTGTCTTACGGTAGTTAAGGTGTTTCTTCCATGTCTTTAGCCAGAGCCAGATCTTTGATTAATGCCCAACTTCCAGAAGACATCAAGGAATGGCAATCACCACGTTTTCCTTTTTTTTTTTTGGTTTTTTTTTTTCCCATTATTCGTCACTTTAATGTTTCTTTTGGTTTGAGGATTTTTTTTTTTTTTTTAATATGCTTGTATCTGTGTATAAATATTGCTCCACAGTTCCTGGACTTGAGAGACCACCTCTGCACTGACAGACTGATTTAGTCACTATAATTACGTGTGCCAAGTGAAGTGCAATGTTCCTGTCACCTGCCAGCGTAGGCAGATATGACTCAAGGAAATACTTTGATTTGCAGGTCTAGTCCAAGAGTGCTTATATTTTTTATAATTTCTCGGATTGCAAATTACTTCTGATAGGCCTGTGTAGGCTTTGCTTAAAAAAAAAAAAGAAAGCTTAACAGGAAATTCAGACCCCCTGTTCTGACACATGCTGTTGAGACTGTGTTTGCAGGTTGGAAGCAGAGGGCAAGGGGATTGCCACCATTGAGGCATGGCATGAAGAATAAAGTATTTTGGGATCCTCTGGTTGGTACAGATAAGCCAAAGCATTGTAGATGCAAGGCATATATCCTCAAATATGGCTGTACTAGATGACAGTTTAATGACAGTACTGAGCCACCTTTAACTGTTGTCTTGTCAGCAGGCACAAGGTTATATACTGGAAGATGACTACTTCTGAGGAGGAGGTCAAATCTGAAAAGGGAGAACATCACCAAAGTGCATTGTAGTCAGAAAGTAATTGATAGAGGCAAAATAATTCAGCTGAGATGTGCAGCCCATTTCCTTGGCATGACTGTGAACTGGAGCTGAAACTTCCCGGAGGCATCCTTGCTCAAGGTGAGAGCCAAGCCAGGAAGATCAGCCAGGCTTGCAGCTGAATCCAGCATGGATTCAGCACTGTAGTTCTGGCCCAATAAAACTGTCAGGACCAGACTTAAATTTATGGATCTTGGTAGCGCTCTGGTGGTGCATGGGGGGAGGTGGGAGAGAGTGCTGAACTTTGACTACCCCCGTGTTTGCTGTGACCGTGTTGGTGCTCCCATCTCTTTCATCTTGTCCAGGGTGCCTAGGCAGGGAGGGGGCTGAGAGAAGCTTTCCTGTACCGCATCAGGAACAAGTCAGTTTGGTGGAAAGCCCTGGGGGTTAGCTTTTGTTAATTAGTTTGCTCACCAGGAGGGCTGAATGTTTGGTTTATGCAGTTGTAATCTCAGTAGTACAGGAGAAATTTCTTTCTCTCTTTCTTGCCAAGACAAAGTCTAAGTTATTCACAAAGACCCCCTTCATTTAAAGAACTTTGTGTTCCAAGCCAGATAGGCATCATTTGGCCATTAATTGCATTGAATGATGAGGTAAAATATGATCTCATAGTGTGGCTGAATTATTTATTTTGATTTTTTGTTTAATCCAATCTCCATGGAGAACTCTGGTATACATCATATATCCCTACTTTGTACATTTCACAATGAAGTGGGATGTTAAGGAAGTGAAATAGCCACAAAGATCTGCATGTGGGTAAGGTTTTGCTATATATAGGGAAATGGAACTACAGGAATGCCCTGAGGATATAAAAGCTTGAGAGTAAGCTGTCAGTGAAAGCCAGTCTGATTTGACTGACATCTCCTGTGTGAAAACTGAGCGTTCAGCGTTGGAAAATGGAGGTGCACTGGTGGATTTTCAGTCAAAAGGCACCGTGAGTGGGAAGGTTACCTGCTTTGTTGGGTCACATTAAAAGAATCAGAGAAGTTGGTAATCACTGAGATAATGGCTCCACAGAAAATGAAAAATCTATATGGAAACCATGGCCTTTGATGTGGGAGCAGATTGCAAGATTTTATCTTGCAAAACCATCAAATATTGAACAAGTAAATAGCTCATAATTAGAAAAGTGCTTTAATAATAACAGTCATTTTAGACAAGATGAGATAAAATAACTCTAACAGTGATAAATCAACCTGTTACAACCTTGGTCTAGTAGTGTCAGTGGCTTTTTGCAAGAGACACCCACGACAAGTGTAAAACAGCATAGACAAACTGTGGTGAAGGAAAAAAGCTGCAACACCATAGGAAAAATGATCAAGTACTAACATTTGCCCTCATGAGTGGAAATTAGAAAAACAATTGAATGAACTCTTTAAGTTCCATCAACCACAGGGAAAAGAACTGCTACCTTCTAGGGTGTATATGCACTTGTGCACAGACAACATGTGAACTGTCACATGAACTTCTGTGCAGCTGTCTTCTTCTTCTAAAAAAAAAATTGCTTCAATTACCATACACTGAAATACTAACAGAATTCCATGCAATCCCACTACTAAGGGTTTAGTGGGATTCATCTCCAGAATAAGACACCTAACTGAATTTGTCAACACATGAACTTGGTGGATAAAGTACTACATGTAGGTGTCTTAATCTGGAGACAAGTAATATAATCATGGAACAATTTAGGTTGCAAAAGACCTTTAAGATCGTTGAGTCCAGCCATTAACTCAGCACCGCCACATCCACCACTAAACCATGTCCCTAAGTGACACATCTACACTTTTTTTAAATGCCTCTAGGGATGGTGACTGTACCACTTCCCTGGACAACCTGTTCCAATACTTGATAACTCTTTCCCTGAAGAAGTTGTTCCCAATATCCCATGTAAACCTACCCTGGCACAACTTGAATCCATTTCTTCTAATTCTGTCACTTGTTACCTGGGAGAAGAGACTGACCCCCACCTCACTACAGAGTTCTTACAAGTGATTATAGGGAACGATAAGGTCACCCTGATGCCTTTTCTTGGTCTTAAAATCAAGAGCCAAACATGGTTAGAGGGGAAAAAGGGATTTTACCTTGGTATTTATTTTAAGGATCCTTGGTGCACTCTGTCCAGGTGGAGCACACTGGAATGCACATCCAAATGCACACCGAAATGCACCCCCGTGGGCACCCCCTGAAATGCACACCCACAGTAGTTTGGGTATAAAATGATAGGCTTTACCAATTAGCATATCTATCAAAGATTCCCCAATGAGATGCTGAGTGAACCCCCCTCCCTGAGGAACCTTCCCCCCTGGACAGGCCTATCTTAGTTTACAAAATGTGTTCCAGAGAAGACCTTGATGTCTGAGGCTTCTAAGATGTTTGGTCCCCTGGATCAACGCAATATTGGGTCTATGCTAGTTATCAAACCTGAACAATTAGAAGTATGGGGGCTAAAAGGCCCTCAAGAATCCATAAAAGTTATACAAAAGAGTATATAGAGGGGGTATATATAAAAAGCAAAAAAAGCATCATGGCATCAACCCCTGACCCTCTTTTTCTCCAGGCTAAACACCCTCAGCTCCTTCAAGCCACTCCTTACAAGACTTGTGCTCCAGACCCTTCACCAGCTTTGTTGCCCTTCTCTGGTCATGCTCTGGTACCAAAATGTCTTTTTTGTAGTGAGGGGCCTAAAACTGAACACAGGATTTGAGGTGTGGCCTCACCAGTGCTGAGTACAAGGCAATGATCACTGCCCTGGTCCCACTGGCCACACTATGCCTGATACAACCAGGATGTCATTGGCCTTCTTGGCCACCTGTGCACACGCTGGCTCATGTTCAGCTGGCTGTTGACCAGGTTCTTTTCCTCTGAGCAGCTTTCCAGCCACTCTTCCCCCAGCCTATGTGGGGTAGTTGTGACCCAACTGCAGGACCTGACACTTTGCCTTATTGAACCTCATCCCATTGGCCTTGGCCCATCAATCCAGCCTGTCCAGATCCTTCCACAGAGCCTTTCTGCCCTCAGGCAGATCAACACTCCTGCCGAGCTTGGTGTTGCCTGCAAACTGAGGACTGGACCCAATACTGAGCCTTGGAGGACCCCACTTGTGACCACTGCCCACTGGGTGTAACCCCATTCACCACCACTCTCTGGGCCCATCCATCCAGCCAGCTTTTTACCCAATGAGCTGGGTAAAACCCCAGCCAAGCCATGAGCAGCTGGTTTCTTCACGAGAGTGCTGTGGGAAACAGTGTCAAAGGCTTTACTAAAGTGCATAAGACACATCCACAGAATTTCCCTCACCCACTGAGTAAGTCACCTTGTCACAGAAGATCAAGTTAGTCCTGCCCCTTCAGCTCTGATGCAAATTAATAGAAGACTGATCCTTGGTGCTACTAAAAAGTGTGAAGTATCAGTTATGATATTTTAGAAAGCAGCTGTAGTTGCAGGGTTCTTTGTTAATATACTGATGGAAATTTAGAAGTCTAATGATGGGTCAGCATAAAAACATGGAAGATTACAAAAAAATCCCACCAATATTGAAATGGAGCTTTTGCTGCAAACTCCTCATTTCTTAAACAGTGTGGAAAAAAAAAATGTTGATGATGGGGAGAATTTGCTCCATATTATGGTCTTAACTAATAAAATGCCACAATAATGCTGGGAAATGGAAGATTTTAGTTCCCATTTTATGAGTCATCAGAGTTTTCAAAGTAATGAGTATATATTAGCATCTACATTGCTTAGGGCTGGATGGAAGTTTAGATAAGTGACCTTCATATCTTATGGTTTAATGCTGATGATTCTCAGCTGTACACTCATAGTACCCTCTGTAAGAAGATGTAAAGAAAGGCCTTTTTGTCCATATCCCCCTTCATGTTAAGGAAAATAATTTCCCCCTTTGACTTATCTTGGTCAAAGTAGATCTCTAGTTTCTTCCTGTGCTTTGGAATTCTCGTTTGCATCACGTTATTTGGGATGCCGAAGTCCCTCTTATAAGTCTGCAATGACTGCCTCATTCCCCTCTGCCTTCTACCCTGCATACTAATTTACCTTTCTGTGAGCAGAGTAAGAAAAACAGCAGGAAGAAAGGGAAGAGAAGAAAGGGTGTTTCTTTTGGGATAGCTCAAATACCTAATGCTGGAGGGAAAGCAAACCACACTTTCTCTTGCTGAAGAATGAAAAATCACTAGGTCCTTTGGTTTCTGTAGCATGGTCTCACTTGCCCATTTTGGAAGAAAGGAAACTCCTCTTTGACTGCCTCCAAGAGCTCCCTGGGGCTAGAATGTCCTCCTTGCTCTTCTCTCTTTGAGTGATGGAGCCTCAGGGCTTGTGGCAAAAAGCCCTGCAGTGTCCCACTTCTTGGCCTGGCACCTGTGTGCCTAGGGCTCCCCATCTCAGCAGTGCTCAGAGCTCAGGAACTACCCCTTGGCCCTCTACAAAAAAGGCATCATCTGTGTGAGTGGCAGGGTCTTGCTGCTCCCCTCGAGTTTTTGAGTTAATTTTTGCTTATAACCCAAGTCTTGCTCAACTGGTCCCTTTCCTTTTTCCTGCTGGGAACATACTGGTATTACTGACTGTGCAAAGAGAAATGCACTAGCTCATTTCTTCCATAACTTGCTAGAGGACATTACAGTCTTCCCCTTTCCATGATTTTCCATATTGCAGCATAAATAGAATGGCACCTCGCTTTGCACATATGCACAGATGGTCATAATCTCTCCTGCATTAGATCATTTTGCTCGTCATTTTTAATGTCAAATTTGCTCTCCTCACTTCAAAACCTCCCAGTTTCTCAGATACATGTCTCTCTTCCCCCTTTTTTCCCACCGTTTTTAAGGGACTGTCGACATGTACAAGCTGACCAACACGAGTGCACAGTAAACCAAGTCATTCTGCAATAACTTCTTGCATGAACAGCCTTCCAGAGAATAATTTATAGAACAATTGTGCTTTTTTCAAAGCTGCGCACTCAAATCTTGAAGGAAATTCTTTGGCTGGATTTCCAGCAATTTGTTTCTGGAATGACAGGGAAACCTAGTAATGTCTCTGTCAGATGACATGCATTGCTTATCCTTATGTAGAGCTTATGCAACACTGTAGAAAAGGAGTTTCTCTCTGTCAAAAGGATCACCCCAATCATTTCAGATTTTTTCTACTCCTGGTCTGAATGTATCAATTTCTATCTCTCCTTGCTATCGTTTAATTTTGTCATTAAACATGTAATAGCCTTCATAAATTTGAAAGTGTTTATCTCTCATAAAAATAGCAATTTTGGAAATGCTACAACTCAGTGAAAACAGTAATACTTTGTTATAGTATCACAATTGCATCCTTAAATGATCATAAATTCACTTGGAATTAGCATAATAAGTCTATAAATGAAATAAATTCATTATAAAATGAATGTGAAAAAGGTTTAAGTTCAGCATAAAGCAGGAAATAGATACTGGAGCAGAAATGAAAAATTCTTGGTGGTGTGTTAAACAGTAGGAGATAAAGAAATGACTAAAAAATCCAGAATGAGTTAATACAATGAATGACTGTTGGCTGAAATCTTAACACTATGTGACGGATTAATGGAAACCGTTCTAGCATACCAAGAACATATTAAACAGACTACTTCCCCATTAGGATTATTTGAATTTGTCTGATAGAAGCATTTGATTAGGGACTATTTTCTTGTAGGCAGCAAAGGGCAGGCAGACTGCGGCACACAGAGTCCCTTTAGAAACCATCACACTTTTCCTTCTTCGTGCACATTCCTGTGTATTCCATGCTGCCCTGCTGGGCTCTCTCTGTGAAGCTCCTTTCGTACCATCGCTGAGTGAATGTGCCTGGAGACACTGAAAAGGAGAACACATATTTCTAGTAACCATTAGAAATGAAACCATGGTTTCAGAGTCCATCGCTGCATCTGTGTTTACTTTCATCACAGTGCCACAAATCAGTGTTTTGCTCTAACTTCTGCAAATCTGAGAAGCTAGGGCTAAATTTAGTCTACATTTTGTGTTATAAAATCTATCATTCTCCTCATGACTCAGCATTATCAGCAATACCTCTGTCGGCCAAGGTGGCACTTAGCAGCCTTACACAGGTTGAGGTCTCCTGCAATAAAGTTGTTCTCTGATATGTGCCTGAGGCAGAAAGGCAGCTGGGGTGGATGGGCGGAGAGGGAGCACCAGAACAGGGCAAGGAAAGCATAAAGATGAATATTGTAGTATGAGGAGCTGAAAACACCAGGTGTCTTATTTCTTGCCCGACTAACTCAGCTCTCCAAGTAGGGGCCTTTCAGAGCATTGCCCTGTGAGTGACGTGGGTGCTTGGCCAGCTGCTCAGACACTACTGCCATGTGGAGGCCACATGAAGCAGGTCCCACTGCCAGCCCTGCTCTGGGCATCTGCCCTGAGACACAAAGCTCACTGCTCCTGGGGTGGGAGGCATGTCTCCTTCTAGGGCCATTTCCTCATTGGTTTGCTGACGAAGACTTCTGGCAAAGACATGCATTGTGAGGAAAAGATTTGGTGATGGTTTTTCTCTCTCTCTTTTTTTTTTTTTTAAATAACAAAAAATAATTAATAACAAAATTATTTATTTAAATAATTTTGTTATTAAATATTGTTATTAAACGTTGTTATTTATAACAACGTTTAATAACAAAAAATAAATTAAGACCCTCTGTTTTCAGACCACTTGCTGATGTTCACCTGCATTGCATTGCTCTGAAACAAAGAGCAGCTGCACTGCTTACTGTAAGCACATCTGCAAACAGGAGCTGTGTGCTTTGCCCAGGCAATCATGAAAAAAAAGTCAAAGTTTGAAGTTTTTTTGTTTATGTTTATTGTTCTTTTGTATTATTTTGCTGCTGATTTAAGTCAAATGATTTTACAGCTTTGATATGAGTGCACACTGTGTGCAAACTTGTTGCCACAGACACTGGATTTAGGCATCAGCTGGCACTTTCTGAAACAGACGACTTTACCATAGAGCTAAATAGCCTTTTTCTTTTAAGTGTTGTGAATGCAGAAAAATAAGTGAATGCTTTACAAAATAGTTTGGGTAAAATAGGGGACATATTTATATCAATGTACTTTTTGTAATAAAATATAAATAAAAATTATAGCCAGGTTGCTTTTGAAGTGATTTTTGGATTCCAGTCTTGTCTTGAGAAGCAAAGATTTGAATACATCTTCTTTCTTCATTGTTTGTTTTATTTTGGGGAATGTTATTGAAAACTTGGTAGATCTTAGTTTTTCAAAATTGTGTCTGAATTTTAGCAAATCCCATCTTAAATTTTGTGGAAAAAACTCCCAGATCTACCAGGGGTGATTTAATGTTCCTGACACTTGACTTGCTGCCTTCAGAAATTATATAGATTTAAACCAGGGGGGAACTACAGTCATTCTTGACTGTCAGCTCAGCCCATGCTTTTTTAGAGCTTCTCGCCCCTCCTGTTGAATGGCTCAGCTGCTGCTTGGCTCCCTATCCTGTTGTGCTGAGGCAATGGGGAATGAGTGCCAGCTCACCTCATTATGTGGCACAGTGCCTCCACGTGAGGGTCTCTGCAACCCATACAGTGGAGAAAGGGAAGGGGAGCAGAAAGCTGGAAGTGGGAACTGCCACCATTATCCCAAGGTGGACAGTCCTCATTTGTCGGTCAGAGCACGAATCCCAAGGAGGTGGCACAGCTACAGTCTGCCTTAGGCAGCTCTAATCCAGAAGAAAAACGGTATCTGGAGGTGCTTGTCCTTGAAATTTAGTCAGTGGTAGATGATGGGGATATATTAATTGCTATCATGATGATTGCCTCATGATGAGGACAGAACAGCTAGATGAAATGTGAGGAGGGAAAATGTGACAGTGCCTGGGGAGGAGGAATCTCCATGGCAGAAAGTAGGGTATGCTTATACCAATGAATGCCTCTTAGCATCCAGTAAGTCATTTCAGTATGGATCAGGCTGGAAGGGGCTGCATGCTCTCCATATCTGCCCCTGGGCTGCTCCTCCAGGTCTCTGTGCAGTGGGAGCCCTGATGCCCCCTCCCAGTGTGGGTTTGCACTTACCAGGCATGATTTAGTGTGGGTACAGAACTGAGTCAGATTTAATTTGAGCGTTTACTGCCAAACCTGAACCAATTTTTAAGCCAGCTGTACAGCACTGATTTAACAAGAAATGGAAACCATTCAAAGCTCTGTGAATTTGGCATAAATTAACAATTTTGGCTGAGCATTACTACGGGGTTTGGACTAATTCAAACCTAAGGCTCACAGTGAAATTCAGGAGGCTTGAATCCATGCCAAGGAAAAGGTTTGCATAGATCTCTGCAAATTGGAAGTGTCAAGGTTTCAACAGCTCTGCTTGATAAGTAAGAGGAGATTTCTCTCTGAAGTCTGTGTCTCTCCTGGAATCCACAATGACTCTGTCATGGCAACACACCACACCTGATAACATATCTCCGTTAAACAGCTTTATATGAATGGGTTGTTAATGACATAAACAATAGCAATTAGAAGTATTGATATTATATTGACAGGCTGTGAAACGGTTTGGTGATTCATTCTTCTAAATTAGCTTTTTTCTTGCTATGCACTGTGAATACTGCTGTTGCTGAGAGCAAAACAAAAATAACTTCAGGGAAAAAAAAAGGGAGAACTATATTGGGGGAGCTCTATCTGGGGCAAATATTTGTGTAAGGATTTGCGCTGGGTATTGTACTCCTTGCAAATATGTTACAGCTCAAACTGGTCTTCATTTCTGCATATATTTGTGCATTCATTTCTGTGCAAGTATTTGATAGTTATAATTAGTTACCAAATGAGTTGGATAGTTGTTAGGTGCGATGGTTGCTTGCAGTTTCTAACAATGAATATTTATGATGTGCAAAAGCTTCTATCATATGGTATTGATTTGATCTGGCCTTTAATAAGGTAGCTGAAACAAAGTAAACAGAGGGGGAAAAAAACAACAAAACCCAACAAAAGTATGAGAAGTGCAAAACAAATATTGTTCATATACTAATAGTCATGGGTACAGATAGTCGTAGGTATTTGTGTGTAGATCAGCCACTTAGCAAGCATTCAAGTCATCTGAGAATTATTTTTAGATTTTTTTTTTTCTGAAAATGGTACCATAGGTAGCATGAGTCACCTATAAAAAACTGTTCAAATTATGAAGAGATGAAGAAAAATATAAAATCTATATTATCCAGGTGGTGCTTGGATTGAAGAACTACAGCTTTGTGTTTTCATACCAATACTGAAAGGTCAACATACATTAAAAAAAAAAAAAAGATATTTCAGAGCTGTAGACTCTCACTTTGTAAAATTAATATTTCCACTTCATCTGCAAAGACCTTCTGTAGCTGCTATTGTGTACCACTGGAAAAATAGTGCATGGAAGAGACGATATGGGAAGGAGAAGAATTTATCTTCAGTGAGATTAATGGAGTACAACTCAGCACCATTTTATTGTTCTGTAACCCCAGATTTTAATACTTGATCTGTGCAACACTCACAAATGGCTGGTTGTTTAATCTTAAATCGGAGTAATTTGTGATACTGTTTCAATGTTTATTGCAGTCACATAACGTTATTACCACAGCCCTATATCTCTCCCTTTCTTATTATTTTTGGTGTGCTTACCTGCAAGGCTTCAGTGTAGCTGCTGAGCACCCAGAAAACTGTGAAGCACTGAGGCAGAACACCAGGCAATGCCACATCCTCTGATTCTGACCTGGGCCTCACACCTGCACATTTGCTTTTGTTACACATCGCAGGCATTAATAATCACGATTTAAATAGCTTAAAACTGAGTAATGAGCTCACCTGAACGTGTTTGTAAGAATGTTTATCAGTCATTAGAGAAATAGTCAAAAAAGTGAAGAATTAGCATGCCAGAAGCCATGTAATAAACCCTGTAAGACTAGATATTAGGAAGATTAAGCTGTTCTTTCACTACAGCAATATATATCTATAATGAGATGCAGTTGCTTCTTGCAAATGTGCCACAGATTAATTAGTTTCAGAATACTGCAGTTTGTTCACAGTACCTTAAAGGCTCTTGAAAAATATTATGCATGATAGGGATGCAAAGTGAGTATTCAGGAGGGACACTGTGAAAGGCAAATAAACGTGTTTTTTCACATTGTTGTATTCTGAAGAGACAATTTCTTTTTAACGAGTTTTCACTCAAAAATCCTGGTAAGATGTTTCAGATGTGACCTTCATCTGTAACTTTTGAATTTGAATAAGCTAAGGAGAATCAAGTTGGCAGGATACTTATTTCTCAAAAAAAAAAAAAAAAAAGTGCAGTGTTTGAAAACCCTGGAGTTAATATTGTTTTCTTTTCTCCTTCTCCTGCTTTATGTATAACTTTTTAAGTGGTTCCAATGCTTTAAACCAGCTGTGCTGGGTCAGAATTCTTCAACTATTGTGCAGCTTCAGTTAAAGAGAACATGTGCTGTGTGTGCCTGCATAAGTAAGCTCTGTGCTGTGCCAACACTCTCTCTTTTCTGTTTGCGTATTTTTCTCCAATCCGTCTCCCTCAGGAAAACAGAAGTGCACTGGACTGGATATGAAACACAGGACAAAAAAAACCCCAAACCATGCATGATGAATTATGTAAAGGGGAGACATGGTAGTGTAATATGAAGAATTTATTAGCATGAGTATGAGATCCCTGCATTACTCAAGAGAAGCAAAAGCCAAAGCTAAATTATGTAGGTCATACCAACAAGTAACAAATAAACCTTATGCAGAGACTGTCATTTGTTATGTCATACACAAAAATTGTTTATATTTATTATTGCAACATTCTGCTTTTACTTGTATATAAAGGTTAATATTTTATTTGTAATAAAGTTTGTCTCTAGATCCACATAAGCAATGCTGTGGATCCAAATAAATCACATGCCGTGATGTGGGAGAACCAGAATATCAGAATTCAAAGCCAGAGGAGACAGGAGAGTTCACCAGGAGTGAGGTGGTAAGACAATGCCTAGCAGAATCACTTGATTTTTGTCTAAGTGGATATCTATATATCTCAGAAATTTGTGATCCAGAACTGAATGATTCTGTCCTGAAGATATGTATTACCTCTTTGAATAATAATAATAATAATAATAATAACAACAACAACAAAGTATTTAATTGCCAGGAGCTTTATTTATTTATTTGTATTTTTTTAAATGTAGCTGTTTTAACATACTCAGGGCTTTTGTCCTGAAATGATTAACAAGAAGAGTGTAGGTGTTATCAAAGGTGCAAAGTGAAATTATCTTCTGTCTGTCATTTCTATGCATGCTTATATTATTGTTCAAACCCTAATTCTTGTAGGCAATCCTAAGTAACTACAAGTTAATTTTCCTTTTCCCTCAGCTGTGGTATTTATTGGCCTATAAATTACTCCTTTAATTTTGTTCCTTTGGTTGTGCTGTTGTGACAGCACCTTTGGGCTACAATAATCTCACTAATAGCTGACAGCAATGTGTACAGTGTGGACCTGAAGTGAATGTATGACCTGCATCAGAAGTGATGAAGTCAAACCCTGGTAAAATCAGTGGAGATAATTGCATACACTTTTTCTCATAAAGATTTCTTGGTACTTCACTGGGATGGATTTCTTGCTCTACCCTTGCCAAAGAATTGCAATAAAAGAGATGTCAGTGGCTGTGGTGGTCCAGTGGCTGCTCCAGAATTTATGCAGAGGGACACCTCCTTAACTGTATTTGAGCAAATACATAGCTAGGGACACAAACTGAGGGAAATTCAGTGGGACAAATGCATAGTTAATACCACCTGGCAATGGATTACCCTGTGAGGAGAGTCTGAGGGAAGTGGTCTCATTTGGCTTCAGGGACAATTCTTCGGGGGTCTAACAACAGTACCCCAATACCTATGGGGGTATGATTGAGAAGAGGGAACTAGGCAGATAAGGAACATTGAGCAGCCAAGAAAGAGAGGTTCTGATGTGATATAAGGAAAAACCTTTTCCCCACTGGGTCAGCAGGGCAACTCCCCATCCAGCCTGAGTTATCTCGGGATAACTGACTAAGCACTGGCACAGGTTGCTCAGAGAGGTTGTGGAGCCTCCATCCTTGGAGATATTCTAAAGGCATCTGGAAATGGATCTGGGCAACTGCTCCGGGAAACCCTGCTTTAGCAAAAGATTGAACCAGATGACCCTTCCAATCTCAAGTATTCTGTGATTCTCCAATCCTATGATCCCATCTAGGCATGCAATTTTAGGAAAAAAGTGTAATATTAGAGAGGCATTTATTCTTTGTGTTCTAGATTCTCTATCACAGCCGGGTCTTTGAAATTGTAAATTTGTCTTCCAAAAATTTCCACATTTGTTCCCAAGTAACTACTCTGTAAGACTAGGATTGGTGTTTTCCACCCCTTATTATGCGCATGATGAAACTGCAGTCTTGTCAGCTCTTGCTTTATAATCACAAATAATATTTTGCTAACTGCACTCTTGTTGGATGACATTAATAAGAATTCAGTGCTTTTCTTCCAGTTACTCTGTGTACTTTCAGGTCTAGACTCAGTCCATTCTGAATATTGGAGCTAAGGCCACGAGACACTCTGATCTCAGATGTCTTGAAGCTTGCAACACAGAATTGCTGAAGGATCCGTTCCTGAGTTTCCATTAGCTGGATAGTCACTTGGTTAACCAACAAACCTACTGCATATGCATACCTATATGCATGCATATGCACCAGCTATAATTAATAAGCATTTTAGCAGCCTGCTTATGTCTGATGGTAGAATACACCAGATCCTAGCAGCTGGTCTTCCAACTGATTTCAGCTATCAAATCCAAAGTCATGACTAAAAGTCATGAAACTGGCTTTGAAATCTCTCAGCTATTTGCTCTTCAGTGTTCTTTCCTACTGACATTTCTGTGTTTCAGTGAATGCTCTTGTCACAAGTTGAGAGCTCAATAAAATCTAATGCCCCATAAGACTAGAGATTATATGATGGCAACATTTATTCCATGAACCCAAGGGGATAATTTGACTTTCGTCTCTTCCTTCTCTCTCAAAATATAGAGCTACCAATAAATGGTATGTAAAGGGGATCAGAGCATACTGAGGAGCTGAAAGTTTGCAATTTATTAACTTGAGCATGAAAGTACAGAAAATAACTAACTCAAGTTAGTTGGGAAAGAAGTCTCAACCTATTGCATTAAAACATGGTTTGCACTAGTCTAATGAGTTTTCTACCAAATGAGGCATGAAACATACTGCAGGAATATAAACTCAGTAAAATACTCAAATTACTGGATAATGTCATTATATGTTTTATCTTATTGGGGAGCCGGTACAGAATACATTATCTTTAAATTTACACAATCTGCAAAACCAGAAAAAAGGCCTTTTTTAATGAATGTGCCGTTCACATAAGTTGCTAATAAAAAGAGATAAAAACCTACTGAAATCCATAAGAAAAATATACACATACAGAATTCTCAAGAACACATGAAAAGAATTGTTTAGTAAAGATGTCAGTTCAATGTCCTATTTACAGTCATCTTTGATGAGACCTGTGGAAAAGGCACACAAAAGTATCAGGTGTTTAATCACCCTGAAAACTTTGGTAAAATTTTTCAAATAATTAAGAATTGCTATATAATTGATTTAACATTAGCACTCTGCTTCAAAAGTTAATAGTGATTATTTTTATAATGCTATATTTTTTAAATATTTAAAGAGAGAGGACTGCTTTTCTTAATAAGGAATTGTGTTATTGCAAGTGGTATTTTTGCATGACTAAAGGCGTTGTTGATTAAAATTTTTTAAAAAGGGAAAAATCATCTTGAGTTTTTTGTTCAGCCCTATTCCTGCTTCTGTCCCTAAGGAACCTTTTGCAATTGTAAGACAATTGGATGCTTTTGAAATTAATGGAACTTCTATTACATCTCAAGAGGCTGGAATTCGCTCCAATCTCCTCAGACTAGACTGCAAGAGTAGACTGTCTGCTCAAGTATTCCCCCTTTGACTACTCCTGAATTCCATTTTTCAGTGGTTTCATTACAAACTACACCCAAAAGCTTCCTAGAATTGACTACAAGTCAGTGTATCGCATCAATTACTGCAGTGTGATGAATTAAATCTTCATTTATCCTAAAAGACAATAGGCAGCTCTGAATCTTTCCTGCATGGCCAAACACTGCTTTAAGCACAGGTAGAGCTCTGCCTACGTTGTCTGGGCTGGTTCAGTTGTATCCTTTTGCTGTTATTTGTTGTTAAAACAGTTGTATTTCCTCTCAACTTGCTGTTTAACAGATGACTGCCCATCCACTTCATCAACATCCCTTTATTTGCCCAATGATACATTGACATTGACAGACTCTAAGTTTGTTTTTAACATGTCCCAGGTTTCCTTCTAGGTACCTTTCGAAATAAAGTGCTGTTGAACTCTGTGGCCAGCTATAACATTCATTAAAAATTAATTTCCTACTTGCCTGGTATTTTCCTGATTTATGTGCTTTTGAAAGCATTTTGATACCTTCTTGTGCACGGGTAGATTTCCAGGCTTCACATCAGTATTTTAAATTGGAAGTAGGATTGAGAGCCTGTAGTCTGGCCTTACCAATTAGTAATGTGTTTCCCTTCTGGGGAAAAAAAATCCTGTCTCTTTCAAAGTATGTGATCTGATTTCTGTTACATGGGTTTGCCTTAAAGGAACACTTCATCTAGAGACATGTCAATGCAGAAGAGCTGGGCAAGGACTGGGGCATCTCTTCAGAGGGTGAGGGAGCTGCTGTCTTCTGGGCCATGAGGAGAGAGGGGGTTTCTTCAGATTAAGCTATTAGGGGGCTGGCAAAATGTCCACTCAAGAGAAGAGGAGGGTAAGAGGAGAGGGGAAAACACATTCTCATGAATATTTTTGGACCTTTTAAATTAAATTTTGTCATAGCTTTAACCCTATCTTTTTCGGCCACAGCTTCCAAATCAGCTACTCTGTTAGTGGGAAGAGCAGTGTCTTTATTTAAAATCTAATTCTTCTAATGTGCAGTCAAGACAGGCAGTGCCAGTGTTGTGTCTGCCTGCCCTGTGTACGTGCTTGTTCTAAATGTGCAGCTGGTGCCAGTGCTAAAGAGAACTGCAACCTCACTTGACACCATTTTAAAAAATGATCAGGTCTGCATTTTCTTTGACTACACAATGTGTACCTTAACATAAAACCCTAATGATGGTAATAGTTTTTATTGGCAAGCTATTTTACTTTAAAATGGTCCAGAGTCAGTTGCAGCACAGGCTGCCAAATACTTTATACAATCTTTGACATTTGTGGCATGTGGTTTTTGGTATTGGACATTCTCTCCTGTATTTTTAGAACAAAAATGTGATTCACACATCATCTTTCGGGTCTAAATCCAGTCTGCTCTTCTCTTAGGCTTGCCTCAATTACTTTGTTCTATTCATTATTTGAACTAACTGCAAAAGGCTTTGTTTGTCATTGAAAAAAGAGTAATACCTCACCAAACACAGGCATCCCTTAGTGCATGTTTCTTTGGTCTTCTTTTTCTGTCTTCCCTCACGAGGTAAATGTAGTGATAGGACAAGGGGGAATGGCTTTAAACTGAAAGACAGTAGGTTTAGATTGGATATTAGGAAAAAATTCTTCACTGTGGGACAATGCAACATGTTGCCCTGTTGTGGCCAAGGCCAGGCTGAATGGGTCAACCTGGTCTAGTGGAAATTGTCCCTGCCCAAGGCAGGGGTGCTGGAGCTGATGATCTTTAAGACCTCTTCCAACCCAAACAATTTTATGATTCTATGATAATTTCTGGTCTCCTCTAGTGTCAGAGTTTCTCTTTTCTCTGACCTTCTGGAAATGATATAGATGTTCATCCAATACATAGAGGATCTTTGTGATTCTGGGGGACCCCATACCAGTAAATATTAGCAGCTTCTCAGATACCTTAGTGCGGGGAGAGCACTCGTAGGGACAAGCCAGTGCTCTCTGAGCATGATGATTTCCATGGTTTTGATCTCAGACTTTCTATAAAAGACCCTTATAACTGTGTATATGTCCAAGAATATTGTCAGTGCTACAACTTACTGAACCTCCAGTTCAGATGATGCCATCAGAGCTGACTGCTGATATTTAGTGCTGCAGATTCATAATTTTAATTTATATTGTTTAAACTACAGGTAAAAACAACTGGCTGTTTCCTAGTGTGAAAGAAGTCTCTCTGTTTTGGAAGTCCTCAAGAAGCATCTAGTCACAGCATCTCAACTCCTTGGGCACGTACAATTTTCATTTGTGAACTGTTGTCGTTCACTGAACCTAAGGAGTTCTGAAGTTTGATCTTTTTTTTCCACCCTCTGTACTGCAGACATTGTTTCTGAGACACAGAAATCTATTTTCATAATTTATTTTATATTTTCTGTAAAACTTCTTCACTCTGAGCCTCCTCAGAGCCTTCTTCAGCTTTTGTCATTATTACTGGGACAAATTTGTTGATTTTACGTGCAATATGCAAGGACAGTGATCTTGTGCTGTTTCTTGTATTGAAGTCTTGTAATGCTCATCTCTCAACCCTGAATTCTTCCTGGGCAAATGCAGAGTCTTCCAGACAGACCTCTTCTCTGTGTTGGAGAAGAGACCTGGCAACAAATTCTAGGCTCAGCGGACTGTTAGCATGTGGAGGAAATGGCCCAAAATGTTGGCCATGCTGGGCAACAGGGACTAAGTCTCTTGTCCTGCAGCTTCTTCCATCTGTGTTCCCCCCATGGAGACACAAAAAGAGGTAACCCTGCTGTTTACCAGAAGAAATTTTTCTCAGGTACGAGTGTTCAGACCCATGAGAAGAGATATCCCCTCATTTAACCAACTGCTGGGGGATCTGACTCCGTGGGTTAAAGAGCACTAACATGAAGCTGCCTTAGCTCTCTGTGTTGCAGCAGGACTTTCTCTTCCACTAGCCAAAATCCTAAGGGAACTATGTCAGATAGGCTGTTTTACAGCTTTTTCTTCTCTCAGAAGCTTCCCCACAACAATTTAGGAGGGACTTCATCCATTTGTCTTTTGAATCGTGACAACTATTAAAATGTGGAATGCAACATGAAAACTCTTAGTGTACTTTGTCCATCCACTAAAAAAATATTTGTGGGAAGATTATTTTTCCGAAATTAGTGCCTCCAGCAGAATTCCTTTTTCTTTTCCCCATGCAGGTGTCTTAGATAGTAGATGGGATTAACTCACTTTTCCTGCAAAAATGTTCAAGATTAGTTAAGCTGGTGCTGGTACAGGTTAATGGATTTCAAACACAAAGTAGCAAATTTAAAGAGCCTTCGGGCTTTTTCTGCACCAGAGTTTGTAATAACACCTCTTTTTCAAGAAAGTTTAATTTTAAAAGATAACTTTTTTTTCTAGTCAGCAAAATGTAAATTACACTAGGTAATAACAATAATTGTAAAAAATGCTTCTTCATTTGGCACCCTTTAGCACTTTCTAATGAATTGTGGTAATAAAGGCATCTTTATAGTATATGAAACTAATGCCTTGAAGGGACAATACAAAGGGATACAAAAGCTGGTTGCAAGCAGTATCTTCTGTAAACACTTTTAAGGTAATTACATAGAAGGCCATAAGGAATACTAATCAAAAAGATAGATACTATGTTTTTATTCTTAGGTCAAATTAAGACATGTTTAGGTTATAAATAACTAAGCATTTTAAAGGAAATATTTGTTAATGGTGGAAGGTTGAACTTCTAATGGTACCAATCTCTCCTCCTTTAAAGGAGATTTGCCTCTGAAGTCAAATGTTGTAGTTAACAGTTAATGGGAACTCAGAGAAGATGACAAAAACACAGGTTGTAATATTTTTTTACTCCTGTGCTGTATATTGTAGTGGGAAATGGTAATTGGTGGGGAGTAATCAACATTTGTCTCTGCAGGATGAAAGGACAGTAAAAACATAATGGGAGAGGAGAAGCAAATGGATGGGGGCAGGATCTCACTCTATTTCTATGCTATTATTTTAACAGTAAACGCTATTACATGGGCTACTGAAATATAGCTGTAGTCAAAAATGTGAGAATACAAAACTTGTTTGCTTATAAAATTCTGTGCATTGCATAGTTAAAAATTACTGCAAGAATTCTGAGTGTGTCAAAGTTATTTCCAGTGATTTTTTTAAAGATACTTGCAATCCCAGAGTATGCTCAATGGATATGCATGTTCATAATACATCATTGATACGATATTGCTCAGTGAACAAAATAGAGTAATGTTATTCCCTTCCAAATGAGAAAGCAGAAATATGGAAATTGCCTTAGGGGGTCAGACCATCAGTCCAATATTTTGCCTAGAAGTTGTCAGTGATAGTTGATTAAATGGCCAATCCTCCCTCCACCACCAACAATGAAACAAAACCTCAAAGAAAAACTTGACCCTGCATACATTTTTGTAAAACTACGATTACATAGAAATTGCCTTAAAATACATATAATGTTGGTGTTATATTCATGCCACTGTCAGGAAATCCTACAGAGGAGTTGGGAGGTGATCTTTTGGGGGGTGATTCGATTCAGTGGTGAAACAGAAGCAAGGAACAGAGCAGCAATGGATGCTGGAAGTGCCTCCCAGCTGTGGAGTGGGATGTGTGGCCTGTAGGAGAGGTAGGAGCAAGGAATGTGGGGCAAGCAGCCTGCATTACTCTCAAAATACTCCTATATTATGATTGATTTGTTTTGAAGAAGTGTTTTGGGAAGCTGTTCTGAGGAATAACGCTTGCACAGTGACCACTGGTTCATTATCACTCATTTAACACTGGGCTTCAAACCCATGAAGACCTACAAAAATGCAGGTTACTTTGAATTAGGATGTGAAATTTGCACTACAGGTATATTATTCATCTTCAGAGAAGTCCCTGGAAACTCTGAAGTATATTGCTATATATTAATAAACAGCAAAGGAGTAGAACTAAATGAGCATCACACTTTCCTGAGTTCGAACATTTAATCTTTTCCTTTACTCAAGGTCATTTCCATTACTGGAATTTTTAGTTAAATGAGAACTTGACTCTGTCCCACCAAAAATTCTATATTTTGTAATTAAATCGTCAACAGGCCCAGTGGTGATTGGATACATTTGGCAAGGAATATTGATGTGAATTTCTTACTGCAACAACATGCATGTGTATAAAGTTCAGCAACATGAGTTCTTTGTCTCTGAACATTGTACAATCAATATTCTATTACTGCAGTGTGAGCTCTGCTGCATTGTAGCTAAATTAATGCACAAGACTCAAGAATGCACTGACGGAAAGAATTCTAATTTCTAGATATATAACGGTGTGTAAGCTGTTTGTTTTAGCTGTAACAGCTCTGTTCCAGCATCTGTTGCTTCAGGTACTATTTATGCAATTTAATTGAACAGGAATTTTTGAAGTTTAAATTTATTTTCCTTGTTATTTTCTCCAGTAATGATTTCAAAGACACATCATATACTTTTTGATTATTTTGTTCATACTCTTTCTGTTTGTTTTACTTTGTACAATGAAGATGTTTGTGGCATCAGGACATCCATTATACGGGCTTTGCTGTAGACTGAAACTCTGCTTTGATAAAAAAATCTAACAAACCCAAACCAAGAGGTTTAAAGACAAGAAGGATAAGCTGCTCCCCAAGAAAAAGGGAAGGGTGCAAAGCTCTAAGACTGGGGTTTATTTAGGAAGCAGGCACTGTTATATGTTGCCCCCACAGAAAAACCAGAGTGGGCTTTCTATAAATCCAGCTTTGGCAGCTGCCTGCAGGAGCAGAGTGCTGAAGGCAGAAACTCCTGTCCTTGTTTCTTTCCTTGCTTTACAGCTGCTGTCATTGCTGGCACTGCTGGGATGGTGGGAGGGAGAGGTTCCTGCAGATTGCCCTGCTGCATCACTCCCTTCCCTCCCTCTTGCTTCCAAAAGGGGCCATGGCAACTCCCGCCCAGACCCCCGTGGAAAGGTGCAAGGTGCATCCACCCGAAAAGGTGGAGGGGGAGGTAAATGAGCAACTATTAGTCAGAGTAGGAGGGAAGATTCTGTGGGAGAAGGAAGATGGAGAGTCATTTAGACATGACTGGATTTCAGTGTCTGAGCAAGTCCCTCCTGGGGAAGGAAGAGGAAGGTCTATTGAAGTGAATCGGGAAGTGGGAAAGGCAGAGAGAGAGAAAGAAAAGTCTCCACCTGCAGCCCCTGGGACTTCCCACAATTATCATGACCCGTTTTGTTCAGAGTCTCTAAAATATCTTATCTACTCAACTCATTCACCCAACTCATTCTGACACTATTGTTAAATTGAATTTTCGATTACTTTTGTCACTTTCTTTGGAGGATGGGAGTCAAATCTGGGCACACAGCCTTCAAGTTCTGATTTTACTCTGCTTGTTTAACCACCTTATCTGTGCAGATGTTTCACTGGTGTCTTTGAATGGATGCAGGTTGCTCTACTTCACTCTCTCTTCCCTCCTAAATCCTGAGACAAAATGCAAGAAAATTTTTGGGCTTTTTTCATTTCTTTTTTTTGGTTTTTCCTTTTTTTTTTTTGAAGGAAATCAGGGTATGTATGCCTCTCCCTCAGTTTCAAAGTGTCAAAGCACTACACCGTAGGTTCAGTAATTGCGTGGAATTGCCTTCCAAAACCAGAATTCATAGAGAGAGGTGAAGAAGGATCATTTCACTGTGTGTGTTGTTTAGAGGACAGCTCCCAGCATCACTGCTGCTCTCTGAATACCAGAGAAGTATTGGTGAAGGCAGTCCTGCCACTGCAATTTTAGGCTGTGCTGGAAGGTTTCACTGATGACAGAACTTGTAAATGGTAAGGCTGAGTACCTTGAAAGGCCACGGAGTCCAGTCACCTGCCCAAAGGCAGGATCAGCCACAGTTGTACAGGAGCTTGTCTAACTAATGCTTATAGCCTCCAGTGGGAAGATATGATATGGTCCTCCCTTATGCTGTACTTGTGTTTTACTGTACACCATGTCTTAAAAGAAGCATTCATCTCTGCAGACAGTGGGTGGTCATGCTTATGCCTTTAGCTTTTACATGTTGCTTGCCTTTCTTTGCGACTTCATGACATTGCTGACGCAATTTCAGAAGGTAATTCATAACGCCAAATCCTTTTCTCTGTGTTGACTGCTGAAGTGGTTATTGTACACTCTGTATTTATGTAATGGATTATTCCTACTTAAGCACAGACGTTTATTTGTCCTGACTACAGTGCATCTTTTTTCTTCATGACCATTTTTCGTAGTTGGTAAGAGGCTTTAGATTAGAATTCTGATCCCATCCCCTGGTGTTCACAACCCTTCCTGCAGCATGCCCGGTATGTATTCCTTGATCCAAACCACTGGTGCACGCAATAAGTTGTGCAAACATAAGACCCGGGGCAGACTCCTAGGCAATCCAGCACACACACCTCTGTGTGGGGTAGTCACCTTCTAATCTGCACTTGCTCGTGAAAGTCATGCAAGGCAGTGCCCAAAGCTATACTGAAATCAAAGTATTTCAAAGGTAGTACTTCTCCCCTGTCTGTGAGATCCATTGCTCCATCACAGGTAGAGATGAGATTTCCTTGCCTTGATTTGTTCTTGACTGCTACTTATTTCATTGTCATTTTCTAGGGGCTTACAGACTGATTATTTTCTTCAGTTTTTTTCCTAAGAAAGAAAAATGCCAGCATTACACTTGCCCTATTTCCTGGAATATCTCTCCATCCTGCATGAACTGTCAGTGACAACTGCCAATGCTTCTGAGGTCATCCAGGTACTTGTTTTTTAAACATGAGAGTGAAACTCATTAGGACAAACTAATGTGAAAACAACTAATTTATAAAAGTATTTTCTAGTCTGGTCATCCCCTGCTGCATCTGACTTCTTATTCCTTTCTCACTAACTGCTTCACTTATTCCTTTCATTACACTAACTACCTGACACGGGAGTGGCATTTCTTTCTTGGCAACACTGTACTGTAAGTGCATACAAGCTACAGAGCAGGAAACCTTTCCCTGGGTTTCCATTTCAATATGCATGTTTTCTCTTGTTTGTGAGATCTAATTTTCAGCCATGGTCTTTGCACTCTTTTCCTTTGGTCTGTGTAAGGTCTTTCAAACTCCATTGTATCAGGTCTGACTAATTTACAGTTTCTATGTGATTTGATCTTTAGATCACTGAAGGACTGATCATTTACCCACCTATCCTGTTTTGGTTTATTCTGTTTTCTGCATTAAGATAGTTTTCTTTTTGTTAAGGAATTCTAGATTTATTGGATCTTAGCTACCAGTTTTCAGAATTTCTTAAAATTTTCCTTGTTCAAGTTTGTTGTCCTTAATTAGGTGGACAGTTCTGCTTACCTAGCATTTTGTATATGCTGTCATCCAGTTTGCATTTCAAATGCAAGGTAACATCTACTGCCCTTTTTCCCCCCTGTGCATATCTGTAGAAGCTGTACTTAGAATCATTGAATTGAGTTGGAAGGGACCTTTAAAGCTCATCTAGTCCAGCCTCCTGCACAATCAGCAGGGACACCTTCAACTAGATCAGGTTGCTCAGAGTTTCATCCAACCTGGTCTTGTATCATGAAATATTTTTTAAATTATGAGATTTTTTTTGTCAGGTAACACATAATTACTAATAGTTAAAATGCCAGGAGAAGTATTAAAAGTTTTGTTTAGCAGTTGTTTAATATCATCTCTCTGAATAAGTTGATTTCACTCCTCCTGTGCTCATGCTGCAGATAATGCCTTTCTACCATACCATCATTTATTTATTTTTATCAATTTGCTCATTTCATGGAATTACTGGGCGAGAGAAAAATACCTATTTGCAATCTAATCAAGCAAACAAATATAATTATAGCTATCTGGTGTTTTCTTACTTGCAGTTGTCTTATCTGTCTTTGCCTTGATTGTTTTCTTGTTTGCTAATCATAAATTCAGGAAAGTGAAATTGTTTTCTTGTTTGCGAATCGTAAATTCAGAAAAAGGCTGGAACCCCCTCTTCCCAACATGTACTAGACTAAATGCTTGAAACAAACAAATTATAGCAACAGGAAGATCAAGCCAAAAACCCCATGATTTTTAGCTGGGCACTATCTTTATGTTGTATGTCTTCATTATCTGCCACAGGGTACAGGCATTGTCTGATCTGTAAGGGCCACTACTGTGAAGTTGATGGTTTTACGTAGGTTTAAAACAGTGGTCAATCACCAGGCTTGGTTTTCAAAGTGCTTCCCATGGACCCTATGGCTACTTCTAATGTATTTAATCAGACAAAGGACTGTTCTCAGTATCTCACAGTGTGGTTCTTATAATTAATTTTTCTTCTGCTCCATAATGAATTCATTCTGCTCAAAGTATCCATGTGGACAAGTCCCAAGCATGTGCTATCCTCCAAATCATGTCTGTGTGTTACCTAGGAGAGTAGTGACTGTCATGAGACAGAGTGATGCCAAGGGCACTCAAATAGTTTAACAAAACAGATATATGGTCAGGGAAAGTAATTCTATACCCACTGGCTCTTCACACGTACAAATCCAAGAAAAGGTACCTCATCAAGTTGCTGTTAGTTATTCAGTGATATCCTTGCTGAGTGGGAAAGCTGCTTTCATTGCTATATATGAAAACTTAATTTTAAATAACCTTTAAAACTCCAGTTTTCCAGAAGTTTTACCTAACACATAATTGGAAGACAATGATTTTCCTAAACGAGTGAATAATTTAATGACAAGTCTCTATTTTTGTAATAAAATTCAACAGTAACAACTGTTTATTTCATCACATTGAAAAAAATAACTGTTCAAAGTACAATTTAGGTTTAGAACAACAGCTGAATATCAAGAGAAACTGGGGAGAGCTGTCAGCTTCTTCCCAGAAAATGTTTTAAATGAGCAGTAATAAACATGAAAAAATATGTGGTTCTGTGTATTCAGGGAAGTGAAACAAAACATGACATATTAGATTTTGCATTTTTAGCTCTTTAACCTCAGTGATTCAAGTCTCAGATTTGGGATACAAAAGTTTATATGTAGAGTTAAATGAACAGACATGGTATTTTTCTGGATTTTTTTTTTTACATACTTATTTGGGATTTCATACCTTTCATTTTAAAAAATCCTGGTTTTGCCATGATGCCACTAGGAAGGGCAACTTTTTTGATGCAGGAGTTAGTGGAAGATATGAACTAATACTATACATTACCCGATACAGTTTTCTGTTCTTAGCAGCTGTTTTGATTATGTGGGACTTTGTTTAAAGCCTCATTGATGGAAATGAGTGCAAGCCTGAAATGAAGCACCAGCTATTACAACAACTTCTTTCCCTGCTTTGGCTCTTCCTCTTATGGTATATCAAGCCCACCCACTTGTGTAGATCAGAAAAGTTCACTTCTGTTTGGTTGTGTTCAGCTTTTTCTCCTGCCAATGTGACATGGGTGCCTGCCTTGTTCTGCTAAGTGATGTTAGCCTTGAACATCTGCTCTCCTGCATCCCCCAGACGAGGACGCAGTGTGTTGCATTGTGTGCTTAAAGAAGAAAATCCACATTGTGGTTTCATTCTTCCAACGCCCTGTTCTCCTTCGTCTGTGACTGGGAGTCTCGTTTATGTCACCTGTTTATGCCTGGGGGTGTTATGAATTATGATTGATTGCTAAGGGTAAAGCTGCGTGATATGGCTTGAGCCAGTTTGGAGATTCAGTGATGCCTCCAGGGCAGTTTGACCCCATCTCTCTGTCTCATTTCCCTCCCTTTTTACCTACAATTCTTCGCTTTGCAGCCCTGACCTCTCTGTTGAGCTGACTATGTGCTTCCTCTGATCTTACTCCAAGCCAGGGCAAACTTGCTCAGCTAGTAGAAAATCAGTCTAGTGAGAAAAAGCATTTCTTTTCTGCTGTGTTAGTGAATTGGTTATTGCTTGTATAAGGTGTGCTCTAGAGGTAGAATGGTGGGGGCAGGAAAAATGATGTAAGCAGGAATGGGGACTTGGACTTGCATTCTGATAACAGAAAATATTATCTGCATCACATAATTCCAAGCTCAGAACTGATTCAGGCACACGCACAATTTACCTAAGGGTAAGACATTATAGTGCACCAGCTGACTGGTGGTAAGGTGCAATAAACTCAGCCATGGATGAGACTTTTGTACTAGCTCCAGTTATTTGAATAATAACTCTCTGATAAATACAACGCTTGAACTTTAGTTAAATTCCCTTGTTCAGTAGGTCTTTTGGAGTTGTAGCCTTCAGTCAGCAGAAAAATCAATGGATGAATTCTTGTCTGTGTAATTCTGCTAACAGCCTTGTGCTTGAACTAAAAAGGCCCTCATGCTTAGGCAGGTAAAATTTGCCACTGGAGACATTAGCATCATTCTATTGATTAGAGAAAGACCTTTGACTTCCACATCTAGAGCACTGGAGGAAGGGCAAACTTGATGCCTAAGGGTGGATGACTGGAGCCTACTCACACAGCATTCAAATAAAGATAGCTCACAGAAATGGAGGAAGGCTGACTTTGAGAAGGCATCTCAAGACTGCTCAGTCTAAAATTGCTGCTCAGGGCAGGGTCACCTAGAGCAGGTCATGCTATGTACACTCAGGTTTTGAATATTTCCAAGGATTGTGACTCTGTGACCCATATGGATAATCTGGTTCAATCACTCTTACAATTAAGAAGTCTTTTCTTATTTTTCCATAGATTTTCTTGGTTTTCATTGGGTACCCACTGACTCATGTCTTTTTATGGGGCACTACTGAAAAGAGTCTGGCTCTGTTTCCTTCTCTCCATCAGGTGTTTATAGACTTAATTCATAAGGTCCTTCTGAGCCTTCTCTTCTCCAGGCCCAACAGTCCCGTTTCTCTCAGTCTCTCCTTGCATTACAGATGCTCCAGCTGTTTAGTCACTTGTGTTGCCTTTCACTGGACTCACTCCAGTATGTCCATGTCTTTCTTGTGCTGGGAAGCCCAGAGTAGGACCCAGCACTCCAGACACGTCTTAGCAGTGCTGAGGGGAAGGATCACCTCCCTCAATCAGCTGGTGGTGCTCTTCTTCATGCAGCCTTGTGAGGATGTTGGCCTTTTTTATTGTAAGGGCACTTTGCTCTTGTTCAATTTGTTTACCAGCTGCCTTCCAGTCAGTTGGTCCCCAGCATGTACTGGTGCACACAGTCCAGGCAGTTATCATCGATAAACTCCAGAAACCTCAAGGGTTTTCTTCCTGCTCTACCATCCCTCCCGCAGATGTTGGGGTGGTTCAAGTCCCCCATGAGGACAAAGGCCTGTGAAAGTTAGATTTCTTCCAGTATCCTGAAGAAGGAATAATCTACTAATTCTTTATGATTAGGTGGTCTGTACCACAACATCAACAACGTAGTTTAGAAAATATTTTAAACTCCGGTAATTTCATTGTGGTATGGAAATATCTTAGATGTGTCCAGAAAGAGTCATCCTCTTGCTAATCATCAAAAAAATATAGAACAAAAACTTAAGAATGAAATATGAATGGCAAGAATGGGTAAGAGTCTCCTAAGAAACGACCTGATTTAAGTGCATTGTTTTTCCTATATGTCATTTTAACCTATCCTTAGTATGTCCTAACTACATTGTTGATTAATAATTTAAAAGAAAAATTTCCAGGGAAAGGAACCAGTCTTCCTTTGGGTTTGGTATGGGAATTGCATTGATGCTTCAATCTATTAACAACTGTTCAGTTAGCTCAGCAAAAAAATGATTGAATCTATAGAGTAACTGTGTGTAAACTCCACTTGCCCTTGAATTTTTTCTCATTTAGATATTCTATGTATGAAAGACAGTCTACAGAGGACAATGCAAACACAAGTGCAATGCATAAACAGTGTGATGTAATAGAAATGAAAGGCAAAGACCTAGGATTAAAACCATCAAATCTGATAGAAGGTGGTAAGCAATATAATACAGGACAATAAGATTAGGATGATGAAATACTGTACTAGGAAGGCAAAATGGTTTAATAGGTGGGATGGGTTAACAAGGCAAGGCTTTGTAATTGCACAACTAAAATATTAAGACAAGGCAAGAGATAGAAGGAGCAGGACAACAGTGAATCAGAAATCCTAGGAGCGAGGTTTTAAATTCTTCACTGTGGCACTAATAATCCCTGACAGATGTTGCTTTAAGATTCATGTAGATGGGAAAATTTTAGCTCTAATTGCTTGGTTTGTGTGCCTTTTTTTTTTTTTAACTATTCAGAACAGCGATATTATGTCAAACTGGGAGCTCAGTGCCACGATGGTTTGTCTGGGACAGACCTGATTGCACTGGTTTAAGACATCACTATCGCCAAGCCCTTCACTCTGAGAACTGTTCCTCACCCGTCTGAGGTGTAGGACTGCCAAATCTGGGTAAAAGCAGTTGCTCTGTGTCTGACTAGAGGTCTGGCTGTCTCTACGGCCTGCTCTCAACAGCAGCCAACTGACAGGGTGGATATGTGACAGCACCTGACTGTCACTGTTTGCATCCCAGGAGGGACAAGTTTGCACTGGTAAAGCTCAGTTGCAACCAGGAGGGAAGGCATTGGGCTCCTTCATGCCCTTCTGTGGGACATGTCAAGGATGAGCAAGAAATGCAGTGGAATATGTTGTTTAAAACATGTGAGCTTTAGTTTAAAAATAATGATTCCAAACAAGTCTCCCTAAGGAAGGCAGATCATGAAAAAATATATTACTGTGAAAGAACTACTATGAATGACATCCTGTAACTTCAAAAGTCAGTGATAAGTGGCCATCTCTTTACCTATAAAATCTATAAAGAGCATATGTTAGTGTGTGGTTAAAAAACCTGGTTCTGGAAACAAGCGGGGAAAGACTTTAAGTTCCTAATTTCTTCCATATAATTCAGGGAAACTGGTTTTCTTAGGTGTGAAAAAGTTTGTGGGACTGAAGCCCAACAGTTTATTACATGGGATGTGTGTTAAAATAGTAGAATTGGGCATTTACTTTTATACTTGGATCAATCTCTGTCATTGATGTGTAGGAGAAATGTGTATCTCTAAAGTCAAAAGTGGTGTGAATACCACAATACTGTGCAACAATGAAAAAAGCTGCTTAGGAGTTGAGTAGGGCTCCAATCAAATATGCAGGTATCTATTTTGGTAAAACTTACATGTCAAAAACATTGAAAGTTCACTTTGGAAAAACACTTAAAGAATATGAATATTTTCCAGCCACCTAAGTTAATCCAAATGCTTGTGAATTTCTGTTTTCAAAAGTGGTGAGCGTACCATTAGGACCAGTTTTTCCTTTATTTTGGCTCTGATCTTGTGTATTTTTCCAACATCAGAAAATACTGGAAATCAAATGGAAATTGAAAGCTGAAGGCAGGAGCTTTTTGAATAGTAGAACTGAAATCCAAAGCTCTTTTTCAGTTTTGAATGAAAACTTTAGCTTGACATTTTGCATGCTCTCAGTTTCTATCTCCCTTCACTTTGCTGTCACACTGTATTGCTGTCATTTCGAAATTAGGGAGGATTTATAAGGAAGTAGTTCGTGGGTTTTGGGGCTGGGAAACATTTTCTCACATGGTGAGAAAAATTGAGGAGAGCTGAGGAGGTGGAGGGTGGAAGCACTTTTTCTAACAGCAATTAGAAAGATATTAGTAGATATAGGTAAATTCTCTAAGAAAAATTATAAAAAGCAATGTATGGTCATGATTTTCATGATCATTATATGCCTAATTGGAAATAACCAAGTACTGATTATGCAAGTCCTTTATTTCTGTTTAGATAATACTTCTCATTGAAAGTACAGGGAATGATGTAATTTAGAAAAATAAGTAGCTGATTGTGATTTAGACATGGTATCTATTCCTTCCATGCTGCCTGCTGCAGGAAATGTCAGTCATCAAGAGGCCTAGGTGAACATGAAGCAGAAGGACATTCCGGTTTGTAATTTTGCAACAGAGTTTCACGGCAGACCCTCATGCCCACAGCATCATGCCCAGAGCAGGACACCCACATGGCCAGCTCAGTTGCCTTGGCATTGCCCAACAGTTAATAAGTTTTAATCTTGTTTTTGTGTATGCAAATTTGGGACACCTGTAACATTACCAGATTCTTCTCCAGGATAAGCCTATAGCATACCATGTAAAAACCTGAACTGGGCCACCTGGGCCTTGGTGTCTGCATGGTTGTAGGACTATCCTTGAATTTAGAGAATATGGCTACAGGAAAAACAGCAGGGGCCGTGTGTTAGCATAGATAAATAATGATTCCAGATGCAACTCGTGTACATGGCACAAAGGCTAAACATTTCTTAAAAGTAGGGATCAACTGAAGTATTTTCTCTGCCCTTTCTTCGGCAAATAAGTAACGATTTCTCTGTTCTGTGATTTCCAAGTGAGGTCTCATCCAACACTGTGGAAAGGTTTGCTTTTATAACCACACTGACGAAATGTACTAATGTAGGTGCAGATTTATCAGCAAATGGAGTTTGCTTATACTGCTTACACCAATCCCCTGAAGAAAATAACACTGGCAATCTATCCTCTATCCATATTTTGATTACTATAATTACTCCTGTGCTTGGATTTTTTTTTTTTTGACATAGGAATGAGCACAAAATAACGCAGCTTTAGCTGATAATCTATGCTGACATTTAAGTTTTGCCTTGGAGGAAAGTGCCTCCTTGCCCTCCCACCTTGACTTCTTAATACGAATTTCTTACAAATGTAGAGAGAGCTTCCAGTGTTTTCTTAACACTTTATTATTAGTAATGGCTGTTGACTTTTCTCATTTTAACCTTCAGTCAATGAGAACAGAAGTTAGGTCTATAGGAACAGGGACAGAAAGGAGGCATAATGCTACCTTATTGCTTTGTTCTATCAATCCTAACACTTTCTCTCTTTCCACTACTTATATCAACTGTGATCAGGAGCAGAAACAAGATTATTTCTATGTTTGTGAAGCAGAAGCAGAAGAGGTATATTTAGAGCAGAAATATTTCAGGATAAAGAAAAAGAAGCTTAAAGGTACTTACTTTAACCTGTCAGTAACTTTTATTTGAGTAAATAACTTCTCAGCCTATTGTTATCAAGTTTATATTTAGCCCGAGATACACCTATTGCCTTGAAATGAACTAGTAATTTGTTTTTCAAATAGTGTTTGTTATACTACTTCTAGGATTTTACAATAAGGATATTAGAGAAAGCAGGACTTCATCTAGCAAAATCAGGACACCATGTTCTCATGTCCTTTAAAATCAAACATAGATTAGTCTCCTGCATTTGCTTCACCCTTCTATGCAAATATATAAAAACACAGACTGGATTATTAAGTTTACCTTGTTCAGTCACTCTGGTGACACTGATCCATATGTCAACTTCCTAGAGATCAGTAGAAGATAAGATCAGTAGGGAAATAAAGTTCAAGGGTCAGTACTTTGATAAACAACCATAGCTGAAGGAAGTCCATTGAGGTGAAATTGCTTAAAACAGACATGTCAAGTAGCCATTTAAATTTCAGGTCTTGGCTTTACAGAGCAAACAGGCAGAGAGGAAAAATAAGCCAGGCAATATGTCCTTAATTCAGATATTCCAGTGAATAAGAAGACCATTTATGAGACTTTTCCTGAGGTTTCCAACTTCTGTGATGCTGCTCTGTCCTTCAGCCAACATTTTGTCTCTGGGCTTTTTAATCACTTGGATAACACCTTACACAGGACTGGTTTAGCTCCTATCCTTATTGATAGTCCTCTATAAAGTTTTATGCTATTGCTGCTGCATTAAGGAGAAGTGAGATTGCACTCCTCTCAAGAGAAAAACAGAGAGTCTTGCAGCCTTTTGTTCGTGCATGGCCTTCTGCAGAAGTAGAAGGAGTTGCAGGGATCGTGCCAGTGACTGCAACAGATGTGGGAGCAATTAGAGCAGTAGATACATCCCTGAAATTAAGGGGAGCCACAGGGCTTGTGAGAGACAAAAACAATCAGACACCCTGTGATTATGCTTAACAGCTGCCAAGCTCCACCTTTCACTTTGCTCCTGCTTACTTGCCTTGTGTGAGTTGCTTTTCTTTTGACTACCTCAGTAAAGTGCTTTGCCCATTGAGTAGGTTTAACTTAAAAAACATAGTGAATAAACAGATTTTGGAGAACTGTGTAGATTTTGAACTTTGAGAGCAGCTTCTTTTTGAAACACAGGAAAACAGACAGAAGCAGCTCTTGTCAGTGGCATGAATCTCCTGGAATTCCTGCTGGTTTAAAAGGAATTGGGGATCATAGGAGGCAAAGAGGAAAGAAATCTGGTCTTAGTTTTGGAGCTTTACATCTCTAATTCTCTTTGATCTTTTGCTCAGCATTTGATTAAATCTTTGTGTATATCCTGGTCTACCTAATCAGAGGCAGTTTGCAATACCTCTGTGCTGATGTTATATGCTTCAGTCTGCCCCTGGAATCTTGCAGACCAGAACACAAGGACTTGGCGGTATCATTCATAACCAAGGGGCTATTTAAGGTCAGTTTCACTTTTTTTTTTTAAAAAGATTTTCTGCAGCAGTTCTCCAGGTACAATAAATTCTGTATTGGTTCATTGCAGTGAAGTAACACTGTAAAATATCTCTCAGCATTAATATTTACTGTTGTGGTTACAGTGGGAAAGTACCTCATACTTATTTCTCAAGATTGATGTCAGTGGAGTGTTTCAGTTAGAGATATACTTTAACCATAATCTCAGACCCAGATAACCTGGATCTGAACATCTCTCAAATGTCAGGATGCTTAATCCTACTGTGACTTTCACAGTGAGTCTCCTTTTCATAGTGAGTCAGACACTCAGTTTAAAGATAATCCCATATGTAAAAATCCCAGATCCAACTTCCTGCCTTGCTGTTACTTCTACAGATTTAAATCAAACTCTGATAATTGAGACTTAGGCTGCACCTATGCTGCTGAATTAAATGATGTCACAGCGTCCCCAGGCACTTATTGAAATAGACCCTGGCACTCTTTTCAGCCAGAATAACTAATGTTTTCTCAAAGACTTTCCAGGCTCAGTGTAGGGCTTAGCAAATGCCAGGGACTGTACTTGCTCTGGCAGTTTGGATGACCCTGTTTTGGAGGCTAGGAGAACTTAGCAGAAGACATGTGGCCACATGAGTCAGCTGATCTCAGAGCCAGAAAACAGGCCCTGGCACATTTTCTTTACTTGTGTAGATATAGATATGGCCTCAGGGCTTTCATCTTTGGCTCCGTGATTTGTTAGGAAATGTTTTCCTTTGGATAAGACTGTAAGATGAGTCACTTTATCTGTTTATGACTTGCAACTGGATAGAAGCTAAGTATCTCATTATAATTTTAAATAAAAAAAACCAAGAAGATGTCACATGTACCAGGTTGTATTTTCTGTCTTGGTTGGTAGTATTTGAAACAGAAACTTTTACCTAACTGTAGAACTGTTGTTTGGTTTTCTACATTTCAGTGTGATTTGCCATATTGGAGGTATGGCAAGCCAGTGGAAAATTCTGTTTGATTCTCTTCTGTTCAATTCTGTGCTCACTGCATTTTGTTTTCACTGGTTCTTTAATTACAAAATGAATATAATAATTTTGCTGAAGAATCTTGTGAAAGATCTGTTCTTAATGCCCAATACTCACTGACATCAAGCAAGAGATGAAGACAGTTTCTCTCTCATAAAAAGATGCCATTGAAACACTGGGAGTGATATGTGTATCTGTACCGCTGATGGATCACAGGGCCAGGGAGAGAGTTTTACTATTTATGGTGATGAAGTGGGGCAGTCAAATTGAAATTCACTCTTGGTATTCCACTGCAAATTTGAGTTTTATGTAATGTCATGCGGATAGTTGAAGAACCATGTCAATCCCAGCCACCTGGGGATAGCTCAGGACCATTTTCGTGAGGGATTTGACCCTCTTGCTGGAAGCTGATGAGGGATATGCTGGAGTGGGGAGACAATGACAATTTGGTCTAGTTCATTCCACAGTGGAGGGAGAGCCGTGGCAAGCTGATATGAGCTCAGGGTGTGACTCCTGTCTGAAAGAATCTCAGGTAATCATATTACAGTGGCCCCTTCTCCTCAGTTACAACACTGACAATCTGAAATTTCAGGGCATTTATACGAGGAGAGAAAAAAAAACTGGTCCACAGCAAACAGAGAAGCTTTGAGTCATGTAGCCCATTGCTCTGTCAATGCAAGATTATAGCTCTTGAACATCAGTCTTGAACAGATTTACTGGCTCAAATAAAAGGACTTCTATTCCTTCCCTTTGAGGGATTTTCCATTGTTAGAAGTAACTTCCATTTGATGTTTCAAAAAATATTAGCTTAATTTTCTTATTTGCCTTTGTATTTTCCTCCATAACTCTTTCTGCGCCATGCCCTCCAAAAGACACAAGAGAGAGGCAATGGATCCCAAACCAGCCACATCCCGAATCTGGCCTAAGTACAAGGCCCAGACTTCACAGGTTAGTTTGAAGTGCTGGGATGTAATTATGTCCTATCTGTGTCATCATTCAGCTTGACAGCAGCACACAGTTAACTCTTCCTAATCTTTTAATTTTTTTTCTGTTCCTTACCATGTACAACAAGAAGGCAGAACATATAGGATGTCAGATTGCTCAAGCATGATTGGTGGTATTTTAACTTGACTTTGTTTATAGGTGAAGAAAACACATTGGTCTAAAACATGAGATTAATGGAAATATTTACAGAAGTTTTCAACTTTGCATTCCACACATTCTCCCTTTTATTCCACAAGTCTTCCTTCTTCTTTTAAGTGCATGCTTCCAGATGACAAGAAAGTAATAAACAAGCCTCACCTCATTTACCAAGGTAAGCAGGATGCTTTCAGAGAAATTATCAATTTAAATTAATATGCAGGCATAGTGGAAAGGCAGAGGTCTGCACTGTGGGTTAGTAAGTTGTCCACTTTGAGCCCTTCAATGGGGTTGGCAATCCTGAGTGTGAGGCTGCCTTGATGTTCAGAGTTCAGTTTTCACCAACAGCCTCATGACAGAAAATGGGACTTGAACAATCAAAGCACTTACCATTTTTTCTTAGAGAAATAGGAAATCTCTAAGTGTTGTGCCTAATTTTGCTCAGTCTATTGTACAGTATTTGCAGACTACCAATGGCAAGCCAGGGGTGTTCCATGTTGAGCTATGTGCTGATAAAAACATGATAATGAGTTGTGGGTATTTGGGGTTTTTTAATGCCCAACAGGGCTCTGGAAATCAGTCATGTAGTAAATGTTAAGCGCCCATTTAAAAAAAAAGACGTGTCAGTGGGCATCAAGTCTCTGGGTGTTGTCACACATGATGCTCTCACCACCTCTCCTTGTATACTCAGGCACCTAAAGGTGAAGAATTTACTACCAGGCATGTCACTGTAGAAGGAATCCTCAGCCATGTTTGTGATTCCAGTGTTGTAGCCCTGTTGCCTTTCTGTAGGCTTGTCTGCACATCTGAAAAAGTGTTTGTTTTTTGTTTTTTTTTTAACTTGCACTGAAGTTATGCTAAGGTAAAAATCCAGCCCAAACCAGGCCCTTTGCTTTCATCTCCAGGACAATCATGTAAACTTACTGCTGTACCTCAGTGAGTTCCTCACATTCTGTTTTCAACTAGGTTTCAGGCATCTGCAATTCCTTGCTTCTGAAATACCGTGATACTTGAGCAGAATCCTTCTTCATACAGAGTCACTGTCATTTTGCAATAGAGAAAAGCAATAGAGAAAGGTATTTGAGACAGCCATGTGAATATTTTGTCTAACCTAATCTCATGCTTCACTGCCAGCAAAGCTAGATAAGCTTCCCTTAAAGCACCAGAGCAGAACCTGCTGCCAGCTGCTGAGAAAGGGTGTCTGTACATGTGTGAGAGCCTGACTGACTCTCGTGGGTATCTTTGAAAGACTCCATGTCCTTCCATCCATTGCTCTCCAACTATGTTTCTAAATACTGCCTCGCTCAATTTACCCATGTGCTGGCTCCTCCTGTTAAATTGGCTTTGATGCCGCTAGGGCCACAAAGAACTGTGTGAAAACGCTCCCTGTTTTTACATTTGGCTCTTCTACGTAAGACCCCTGCTCAGGCCGTGTGCAGCTCTGCAAACCACATGGTTAGTAATTAATAGGCGTCTTTCCCAAACATTACTTCTTCATCTCTGGTTGAGTTGTCTCCCACTACTGAAACTTTCAGGTTGTTTCAGAGGGAGGTTAGACATTCAGGAGTGTCCAAGGTGAGGTACAAAGAACTGATTTCAGTGTTGAACCACACACAGTTTGCAGAAACCCCTCCCAAAGCATTTGATGAACGATATGTTGCCAGGGTGGACGGCTCTGAACTCCATTAGTCTCATTTTGTGAAGTCAGATGCTGAGGGTCTCCTTTAGATCATGCTGCTGGGTCAAAAGAGAGAGCAATTTGTTCGTCATTTCATCTGTTGTTTGTTTGCCTTTCCTCTTCTTCAGTGACATAAATTGATGGTCTCTGGCAAAAAGGTAATAGCAACAGACAGTGGTAGTATCATCTGATGCTCCCAAATACTTTGGTTATCTGACAGTAGTTTAAAGTGCAGCTTTATGCTGAAAAATGATTCTGGAAATGGCATTGTGAGGTTTTGTGCCTATCATCTCCAAATTATTTCCATACCAGATGTCCTCTGTGAGCAATGAAAAAGACACTCAATTTTGTTCCTGTCTGTCAGCCCTCGTGAATATAACCTGGACTTGAAGTTCACACTGGATTCTTTTCTTCTCCCTCGTGATTGCCAGCAATAGAGCACTTGATGGACCAATTTAAGGCTTCTTTTACAGCATAGCAAGTCTACCATCTATGAACTGGACCTCATTGCCACCTGAATACCCCCGTGTTTTCTGCAGTTTTACTCAGGTGACTGTAGCCAATTAAACAGCTCTATTGACGTATGACAACAGGAAATACGTATCATCTTCCTGTATCTTTATTGCTTTTGGTATGTGAAAAGAGATGGAAAGCAGAAACTTTTGCATTTTCTCTCTAAAGCAGAATGCATGGGGTAGAAACTGTGAGGGACAATTTTTTTCTTGTTTGTTTGGTTTGGGTTGGTTTCTTTGTGTAAAATTTTTCAGATCACGGTTGTACTCTGCACAAGATGAATACTTCCTGTGTGACACACTCTTAATTAATTTGCTTTGGGGTGTTTTACTCAGTATGAACTACTTGGTTCTGGTTTTCTTGTTATTCTTGTTCTTTTGTATTCTTTTGTAGCCCCCTCTAATCTTGTCATAGATTATACAACCCATTTGATGAATACATTCTCCCATCTCTCTGTAGGTTGAAGAACATTTGCTGTTCAAACTGTTCTGTACTTTACTTCTTTACTTGAAGTACTAAAATATGTTTTATACACATATACATACAGCAATGAATATATTAACAAAAGTGTGCATGCTGCAATATCTTTTTCTAATAGCTGTTTTCACAAACCAAGTTCCCAATATTCTGAAATGTTAAAACTGGTAGCCAAATCCAGCAGTAGTACTTCAGCAGTCAAGGAGAACAATATAAAAGGAAGTTCATGCAATTAAAGTAGTCATTCTTTATTGATGGATAGTTTGACCGGATTGTGAGGAAGAAAGAGTACAAAACTCTTAAAAATCAAGCAAGCCACATTTTTGAAAAAGAAGGATCCAGTAGACTTTTTCTGGATGCTAACTTGCCCTATTCAGGATGACCAGTTAGACTATTATGTGTTGATTAGTTCTTTACCGAATTAAGTCTACTTAAGGGTGCATGGAAGAAACAGCAAGATACATCCTGAATTCTAGCTCCCAGAGAAGGCCATCACTATTGCATATAAGAGAGACAAATACAACATATAAACATAAGAAAATAAATGAATTAATTTCATAAAAGCATGTCAGTTTTGGATTCTAGAAGTTTAGCTCTGTTTCTTTCAAGTGATCAGCTGTAGACCCTTCATGGCAGTCTCCAGAGTGGGTAATATCCCAAGCACTTCTTTGAAGGTGACTCCTGGCTCCCTTTTAACACACGAGATGAAGTCCCAGATATATATAGCAGCATTTCCTTTCGAGGAGGTCTCTGAGGAACCGGTTGTTGGATAAACTTGCCCAGCGTAAAGTGGGGAATGGGACAGATTAATTGCCTTCTATTGAGGTCTCTGTGTAGCTATGGGGCCCAGATTTGTACAGTGCCAATTTAATTGTAAGGACTGTCTTGTATATTGGCTGGATAACTTGATATACAGAAAACCCACAAAGCATGGAGCCCATCAAAAGGAATGCAGTGGAATGATTTCCACTTCGTTCTGCAGTGTGTTCAGAGGTGCAGAGGTTATGGGAGCAGAGGGATGTTAAATCTTCCAGGACAGTGGCCACTGCTGCCTTCCTGACTCCTGAGCACATGTCCATCATATCTGTGATGACGGCAATACCACAGGCACCTGTAAGTCACATTACAACTGGGCAACCAAATTGACAAAACTTCCGTTATATAAATAGCTGCTGAAGGGAGGGGTGATGGAAATGGGTTCAGTCGTTCCTCACATAACAGTGTTTCTAACCATTGCTCTTCCAATAGGGAGCAAAAATAAGTAAAACTGAGAGAGTCCATCCTCAGATTACTACATGAGATGGTGTGGAGTCCTATAAAAATGTTTATGTTCTATGCTGCTCCTCTGGCAAAGGCTTACATAACTCACTGGTGGCTCCATCACTCATGAGCAAAGCATTCATCCCAGATGCATGGCCATAAAATCTTTATAGTGCCTTGTGAAGTGTGGTGTGCTATAAGGTTTTATAGCCATGCATTTGGGATGACCACATTACATCATCACATATTTCCCCATGAAGATTTTGGCTTACTGCTGCTCTAAGCCAACTAATTTTTACAGGTGGTTCCTAGAACAGCTAAAAGATCTCTGCTTTGGTTTTTGTTGTCAGCATGAATTTAATGTACTCCTTTTCTTTCATTAAGTCCCAGAGTCAGGCTGCAGAGGAAGTGGAATAGCACAGTCAATACATGACTGGATTTGCTTTCTAGTTATATCAATCACTTTGTCTCTCTCCACTATTAAACATTTATGCTGTGGTAATGTTTTCTTAGTACAGCTGATAGACAAGCCCAGGCACAGGAGCAGTGTGAATGAGGTGTGTCGTGGGCTCTGGTTTGTGTGCTGTCAGCCCCTGGGGAATCTATATCTCCTGGAGATTTAATGGTGTAAAGCACTTCTATATCCTAAAGAGATACTTTCTCTCTCAATTTTTATTTACTCTCCGTTTGGTTCTTGCTACTTTTCAGGGAGATGAATAGTGATTCTGTCCTTCTGTGTCCCTCTGAGCCCAGGAATATGCAACCTGGAGTGAAAAAAGAAAAGAAGGAACCCTTCCTTCACAGGCAGTATGAAGTTATTTTGTCCTAGCAAGTTATGACAGCGCATGTTCCAACCATGTTTCACCGTCTGTAAGACATGAAACTTTGAAATATAACCACTTTAAAGAATATATTTGTGTTTTAAAGTAAAATAAAAGCAAATAAAGGCTAGTATTTTTTTTTAAGTAATAACATGGTTTCAGAATAAGTATAATTACAATAGCAAAATATAGAGAGGAAGGCATTGCAAATTTAGAACAAAATTGATGAAAAAACAGTTTTCAGATTCAGGGCAGTTTACATCAGGGGAAAAACCAATTTAAAACATTTAAACCAGTCTTATGGTCCAAATAATGAGCATTCTTCAGCTTTTACCCATAATTTGATGAATTACATTAGTTAAAGTATTAGTGCTGATGCAGGAGATAAGGCTATGAATCAGTGCCAAAACACATTAACTAAACAGGATAGAAAAAAGTGCCAATTGAGATTTCTACTCATCTCTTTGATTTTTTAGTTTTTACTATTTGTTTAAAGCGCTTTTTCAAGCTGATTTACCCAGAGCACATTTCCCTGTTATTAGGTAATTTGGTCTACGAACTTTGTTACTCCTTGTTTCTCGATCAGTCATTTAAAACAGGTTTCAGCAGACTTTTAGAAGTCCCAGATTAACCAAAATTTGCAATTTTATGCTTGATGATCATCAGTATGCAAGAAAAGGAAATTAATGTCATCCACTGTCACCCAATCATTCATTGTCATCTGCTTCTGACAGCAGGCAGACTTTGACTGAGGTACTGCCGTATATTTTCAGCTGCTGAACAAATGGGAAAACTTGGACACTCCACAGTGCTAACTCACATTTTCAAATGGTGTTGATGTAGTCCAATGAGTGGAATGCAGAGCAGTGTTTGTGCCTGATGCATTAAATGATCACCACTTTCTCATGAGGAACAGGTCCAGTAATCAAGTAAGTAATATTGGTTGTAATCAAATGAGCTGAAGAAGTGAAAATTTGAGACAATTGATCTTTAGGCAGGAGACTTGCAAACTTTCACAGAATTAACAAAATGGAAGAGGAAGTCATCCTTTGCTGTATGTCTAGTGCTGTCTGGTGCTGATGACTGTCTGTAATAGATGCTTGAGTCTTAATGAGTAGCTCCTCTGTATGTTTATTTATACTTTCAAGCTACAGTTTATGTGTGTCTGGTAATGGTGAAAAATGTCTTCCAGGTGCAGCATAATGTAAATGTGGAAGACAAAGCTCTGAGGGACAGAACTGAGTTTTGCAGCTGACAGCTGCATGTGTGATGTCCCCTGCTGGAGTAGTTTAATACAGACCACAATCAATTAATTATGTTTATAATTTGTGGAGAGCACTACAAAGACTGTTAGGTATAGTAAGAAAAGCAGTTTCGGAAAGGCACAGATGGAAATGCATATATTCCATTCTTAAAATAGCTGCTTCTTGTATCACTAATATCTTAAATTATCAGAATGAAAAAAATTAAATCCCCTCATGCACTTTTGCATCTTCCTTCTTTTGCCATTTAAGTTGGTGCAGAGAGTGAAAATAATTTGAGCGCAGATCTTCTATGAACAGTGTCTGGATGAAAAGAGCATTTTAGAGTTCACTGCTTGTGTCAGTGAATTCCAGATCAGATCTGACTTAATTTACACAGAAAATGTAAAGATGACTTAATCTGATATAAATTTATATTATTTATTTTTAGATGGGTATGACATTACACATCACTGTAAATTGAGGAATCTAATTTCTGACCCTGAGAAAAAAAAATAATCTATGGAGTAATATTCTTCCTTTCCCCACCATATTATTTTCTGCTTATCCATCAACATCCTTTAATGAGGAGTTTTGCAGGGAAAATGCTCTGATCATTTCGCTTTGTTAACTGCATTGAGAGGAAGAGGACACTCGTTCTCCCACAGAGCTGGTTCTAATGTGATAAAAGAAGTTTAAATCAGTACAAACAGCACCCAATTTGCAGACTTTGCAAGCATCCAGCTGAGGAACTAAATCTCTGAACACATGTAGATTTACACCTCCTTTTAAAACAATTTGCAGCTACTGCAGCTTAATCTAACAATAGATATTATCTCTCAAATCGTCCCAATGTTAACCTATAAATAAGAATTATTAGCTCTAGCACTTCTCAATACACTGGAATCAACTGCCAGCACGCTACATTTCCAGAGCTGGAGGGTTTCTTTGCCCAGAATACAGAGATGCAGCACCAGGAACCACTGCACTGCACAGGGACCTGTGAGTTCTCTATTCCAGCCCAAGCAAGGCAGAGAGCTGGGTGTGCCAGAGGCTGGCTCAAGCAGCTGGTTTGGATATTGGCTGCTTTGTCAACAGTTGCTTTGGCCAAAGAGTCTTCCATAGAGATCTGGCCTTGAGCAGCTATTGTGGAACTGCTTCTTTCAATTAGCTCTCCAAAGGGATGCTTCATCCCACACTGAGAGCCCATTTGTGTGGTTTTGGAGCAGTCTAAACTGTCACTCCCTCAGCATGCTCAGTGTAGGAAAAGCTCAGAAATAGCCTAGAAAAGATGTTGCGCCTATAATTCAAGTCTAAACTTATTTCACTCTGACGTCCATCCTTGACAGCCTTCCAGCTTAATCACAAGAAAGATGGGATAAAAGAAATCCACTGTTTGAGTGTTTATACTTTCCTTATGGTTTTGGAGGGCTCCATGTGAAACACAGTTCGAAGCAATGTCAAAATATAAATAAAGAAATCTCCAAACTTGCAGACCCACCTAAATATCTATTTTGCATTTACTTGTGGCCAGTGTCCAGGCTTGCTCTGGGCTACAGGGCCTAAGTCCTCTTGTTTTAAGCCAATTCAGCATTTTTCTCATTTGTATTTTACATTTTCTTCATTCACAATCCTTCCTGTGCCATGGCTTCTACTTTTGTTCCTTAAGGTACAAGGAACTCAGTTTCAGTCAGGAAAATACCAACATTTTTCATCCACTCAGATCTATGATGAATAGGAATGAAAAAATGCCCACTAGCAATTTCCCGTTTGCTGTGCACTGCAGTATTGCATTCCTGCCACTGTGTACTGTTCTGTGAGACTCTAAATTAAACTAATTAACGTGATTTAGGGTGATGTCTGTTTACCAAGCTGCAGTCACAAGAGAGTTTTCTTCTCTGTCCTGTCACCAGGAGTCTTCCTTCCAGGTAAGAGCCTCTCTGTTGCACAAATGGCTCTTCTGTGTTCTTTTTGTAGCTGGGGTTTTGTGAGAGGAAGGCATCTTATTGTTCTTAGACTGATGTAAATGTGCTTTAGGAATTTGTGAGACCTTGGGGATAAAAGTGATATGTAAGCAAAGACCCTCTCTTAGTGGTTTTTGGTTGCTAAGGCTCTGTAAAACCTAGTTTCTTGGGGTTAATAGCCTAATAAATTAGATAGGCCGGTTCAGTTTATTGAGAACTGTTGAACTGAGAGGCCACTGGGCAGAAAACTTATTTGCACCTGTTTATCTGTGAGGGTATTTTTTCTGATATTTTTTGAAGGACCAGGAGTTAAAAGTTCCTTTTCTCTTTTCTTTTACCTCCCCAATGAAAGTTGTATTTCCTTTAACCTTGATGTTTTCTTGACCCAGCCCTGTTGATAACAATTCCTCCTTGTGAATCTTCCCTGGAGATCTTTGTTAGCTTTATTGGTGTTTTCTTTTTTGCTTAACCTTTTAACACTGTCCCCATTTTGGTTATCCTTTTCTCCATGGGAATTCACTCTATTTCTGCAGTTTAGGCTATACAACAAAATTGTCTTGGGAAGTGACAAGGCAGTGGCAAGCACTTGGTTATACTTCTCACATGGAATGTCTTCCATGTCTACATTGTGTTTTGAAGATCTGTAGGATGAGGAATTAACCCATCTGCAAAGCACTGTGCTCATCAATGATTCCCCATAAACAAGAATAGTTGGATTAATCCATTTAGTTGAGGTTCTTCTTTTAAATAGAAGCTTATAATATATATGGATTTTTGAGCATCCTGCAAGTTAATATTTCCGTTAGAAACCACCCTGACATTCGCTACACAGGAGACAAACCAGGAAACTGCTTTCTGTAACCCTTTAAAAATGGAAATGGATGCAAGAACAACCTTAATTTGACAAGAAAGGTGCAGGGAAGTGTGTAAGAGAGGAGCAAACGCAGTGTGATATTTCCCTAGATTATGCTCTAACATATTGCAGCTCACACTCTTCCTGAACCATATCATGTCTTTGGTATTCTCTTCTTTGTTCAATCCCCTTCTAATCTCATGTGGATTCACTGATTTGTGTGTTCTGCTGCACATATTCCTGCCATGCTTACTTCTACCTGCCACAGGTTCATCAGTTTGAGCTGGTGAACTCCGAGCATTTGTTCCTTGTTCACATCTTCACAGTTCCACAGCTCTTCTGCAATGCACCCTCAGCTGGACTCTGGATATAGGACTAGTAATTTCAGTTGCTCCCTGTAATAGGAATCATTCTGAAAAAGGCTTCAGATAACTTCTGTAATTGGCTTCAATGTCATTCCGCTTTTCTGCCGTCTTTTCTCAGCTCCTTTTTGCTGTGGAGAGGGGCACAAGAACAGCGCAGAATATTCATGAAGAGATGTGTGTAGTGGCATGCTAGGGTTTACTGTGGTAGGCAGCTCAGCCCCACACAGCTGCTCACTCACTCTCCCACAGTAGATTGAAGAAAAGAATCAGAAGGGTAAAAGTGAGAAAACTCATGGTTGAGATAAGGGCAGTTTAACAGGTAAAGTAAAAGCTGTGCACACAAGCTAAATGAAGCAAGGAATTCAGCCAGTCCTTCCCATGGGCAGGCAGGTGTCCAGCCATCCCTGGGAAAGCAGGGCTTCATCACACATAATGGTGACTTGGGAAGACAAACACCATGACTCAGAACATCTCCCACTTGCTTCTTCTTCCTCCATCTTTGTGTGCTGGGCATGATGCCACATGGTATGGAATATCCCTTTGGTCACTCGGGGTCAGCTGTCTTGGCTGTGTCCCCTCACAAATTCTTGTGCATCCCCAGCCAATTGACTGGCAGTGCAGCATGAGAAACTCTGTGAAGTTTGGCTCTGTGAAAGCATTGCTCAGTAATAGCTAAAAATTCTCTGTTATCAACACTGTTTTCATCACAGATCCAAAACATAGCATGATACCAGCTACTATGGTAGAATTCTCATAATTCTGAACATTTACTTTGGCTTCTGCTCAGTATCATGCTGATGTTTTCTTTAAATGATTTATTATATGCTGAAGATAGCAATCTGGTCAGAAGTCAGCCCTAAGCCCTCTCCTACAGATGTAAAACTTAGATTGCCTTTCTCTATTTGCATCCTTCTATATTTGTCTATATTGAATTTCACTGTCAGTGTTTAAAAACAACACAAACAGCTTTTAACTGTTAAACCTGTATGTGTGTGCACCCTTCCACTTTCATAGTGGAACCTGCTTAATATCTGGTTGAATAAAGATACTTGAAAACTGGAGATTACTTAGATGAATTGTTCTGAGTTGCATAATAATAGTGGCCTCCGTGAGGGATTAAGGTGGCACAAACTGTGGGGGGAAAAAAAAGTGAGTAAAAGAACAATTATAGGTGAATTGTGATGCTAGGAATATGGGCTTGCCATAGGAGTAGGGAGTATATGGCCATGAAGATTTCTGGAGATCTGGATACCTTCTACTCCATTAGAAGAAAACATAGCACTGGTTTTGTGTCATGTTTTAAGTTGTTTCTTTCTTTCTTGTTAAATCCTGTTTGTTCCTACTCTGTCATTCTGTGACTCAACATCCATGCGAGTATGGCTCGTTGCCTATAGACAGGAGGTATTTCCATGAGGTGTTGAGGTTCTGCGATAGAATGCCCGAATGCTTTGAGGCTCATTTTCAAGCTCTGCTAGTTAGGCCACAAAAACTCTCCAGGAGCATGCACACCTCCCACCGTGTTGGACAACAGCTCCTGTAAACATTAACAGGTTTGAAACTGTGTCTATGCAGCTCAGCCTTCCTGTATGCCTGAGAATACCTGTGATCATAGCAGAGTGGCATTTGGCTGTGGAAACGTGAACTATATAATAGAGTTGGTATTACTGACATGGCAACAGCTTGACATCGTACAGACTGTGTAATTATTTGTTGCTGAGTTCTCAGAAGGAGATGCTGCAGACATTGTGTTCAGACCTAGTTATTAACCTGTGTCTCTCAGTGACATGATACACAGAAAGCAGTTAGGGCATCTCATCTTGGTGCCTCTGATGCCATTCAGTCTTTCCATCTCAGTCTACAGTCCGGTGGCTTGGGGGTGCTTGTGGATGAAATTAAATGAAATCTGCAGGGCTGTGCTGGATCTTCAAGCATGAGGACATGCAGCAGGCTAGCGAATCTGAACAGAGGGGGAATGTGATGTTGGAGCATATGTCTGACTCGTGTGTTGTGCTGCTGATGTGCCTGCTTTCATATGAGTACTCCGATAAAAATGATAAATAATTTGATTTTAAAATGTTGTATTGCCTTTAACAAATGAGGAAACAATCACAGCTGCTGGGATAGTATCTAATACTCTTGTGTCTAGTCTCTACTGCACAAAAAAATCATAAAAGTATGTAATAAAGGGAATAAAAACTTTCCACCTGTGGGTGCCATCTGGTGGCGAATACTCTGATCCTGATCCAGAGCAGCTCTTGGATGCACGCCGGGTTTTAAAGTATGAACGCCCCTCCTAAGTATGTGGGTGTGTTACTAAGTCCCACACGATGGGGGTGGGCATGCTGGAAGAATAAATCTAAATGCAGGTGCTCCAACTGAGATTCACCGGATATTTGCCCCGCAAATGAACAAATGCTTGTAAAAGCCCTGGTGAGGACAGAGCAATTCTTGCTCACAGAAAAACTGACGAGCGAGGCAAGGAGCCATATTGTAAAGTCCCAAGACAGACAGGAAAGCATGGAAATGCTAGGAATGTAAGCACACAGTGATTTTGGTGCGGGTACCTTTGCCAAAAATACAAATTTCTGTTCTTGTGAAAACTCGAAATACAATTTGAAAGTGTCTGAGTTGAAATTATGCAGATGTGTGCAGAGGGAGCCATGCCTAAGCATTGCATTAGCACAATATTGTGCCTGGGTTTGACTGTCCTTCAGCAGCCCATGGGCTCAGGCATGTACTACTAATCCAAGATGGACAGTAGTGTTGATCTGCTGGAGGGAAGGAAGGCTCTGCCATGGGATCTGGACAGGCTGGATTGATGGGAGAAGGCCAATTCTATGAAGTCCAACAAGGCCAGGTGCCAGATCTTGCACTTGGATCACAACAACCCCATGCAAACACTACAGACTTGTGACAGAGCAGAGGAAAACTGTCTCTTGGATAAGGACCTGGGTGTGCTGGGTGACAACTGGCTGAGCACGAGCCAGTGTGTGCCCAGGTGGCCAAGAAGGTCAAAGGCATCCTGGCCTGTATCAGCAATAGTGTGGCCAGCAGGACCAGGGTAGGGATCTTCTCTCTGTACTCGGCACTGGTGAGGAGGCACTTCAAATCCTGTGTTCAGTTTTGAGTCTCTCACTACAAGAAAGGCATTGAGGGGCTGGAGAGTGTCCAGAGAAAGGCAGCAAAAGCCGGGGGAGGTCTGGCTAACAAGTCTTGTAAGGAGCAGCTTGAGGAAGCTGGGGGTGTTTAGCCTAGAGAAAAGGAGGGTCAGAGGAGACCTTTTTTGCTCTCTACAGCTGCCTGAAAGGAGGTTGTAGTGAGGTGAGGTTCAGTCTCTTCTCCCAGTCAACAAGTGACAGGACAAGGGGGAATGGCCTCAAGTTGTGCCAGGGTAGGTTTAGACTGGATGCTCGGGAAAAATTCTTCAGGGAAAAGGTTATCAAGCATTGGGACAGGCTGCCAAGGAAGTGGCTTCATCCTCATTCCTGGAGGTATTTAAAAGACAGGCAGATGTATATTTTAAAGACATGGTTTAGTGGTGGACTTAGCAGTGCCTATTTAATGGTTGGACCCAACGATTCCATAACTCCCTGATTGTACTAGCAGGGACTCCTGGTTCAAGGAGCTCAGGCCTCTCTCCTCACCTCTCTGTGAAGATCTGAAAGTAAAGAAATACCTACATGCCTTCGGCCAGCCCTCTCCCACCTGTGCTCCAGCTGGTAAATAATGGATAGTGGGAGATGTTACTGCTTTGTATTTCTCATCAGCATATGGTGGAGGAAGAGCCCTGCTTTCATAAGGCTGCACACAGAGGAGGTGAGACACTTAAGGTAACTTAATGATTTTGTCTGAAGCTACTGTATCAGGCCTTCTGCTGGAAAAGGCTGAGGACAATAACTTTCAGCAGAGGGACAGCAGGCCAGAGGCTGGGGAGGAGGGATGCGAGGGTGAGGGTCTATGCCCCTATTTGGCACAGGAATTTGGGAAAGGACTCTCTATCCAGAGTGGTCTGTAGGCTCTTCCCACCTCCCTCATCCATTGCCTTCAAGCTCAAAGGCTGCTGCAAAGTGCCACCACAGAGTCTCTAAAGGAGGTTTTACAGCAAGGTATGTGATTTCTTACCTCATACAGACTGAGCAGAAAACACTAAGATCAGAGCAGAGAAAAAGACTCTGAATTTACTTTCTTTCTCTACCAATAAAATGAAGTTTTATCTTAATTTCAGCCCTGCACACATGAGTTTAGTATTCAGGCGAACAGTTCTCCTGAACTGTATTATCTTGGTGCAGTTCAAAATCCTGTAAACCAGAAAGTACTAGATATCATTCCCCCACAGAAAACACAGTGGGGAATAAGCAAATAAAGTTGAAACAGATAAAGATCCGAGTATTGATCTCTGCTTGTGTTTCTTAATAGAGCGTAACTCCAAAGGAATATTGTAGTCATTGATGGAGGAGAAATCGAAATAATCTGGCTATCACTTTACATGTCTCTGTATTGGAAGGGTCACACAGGCTAAAGAGTGCTAGGGATTTACGCAAAGTAACAGCAGATTTTCATGAGGCGTATGGATTTACAGCTATAGAAAGCACTTAGCAAGGACTCCAGTTGGGCTGACACAGCTGTGGTTCTGTGGTGAACTCATGGAGCTCCCCCATGCTTCTGTGCCTACCTGAAATGTGTGTTATCTCACAGCTGCCAGCTATGGGGTGCCCCCCAAATGATTGAGCTGAAGTTAACACTGGCATTTTCCTCCTCATTTTTAGTGTGAAATTAGTACCAGAAGCCACATGTGAAAGCCAGTATTTTTCTGACGAGACCATTTCACTGTATTTTCAAAAATTTATTTGATATTTTTGGAATACCACTTTCATTAATTAATTCCATGGTAGTTCCTGGAGTTGCAGCTGTATCTGAGAAATAAGAGCAGAAATGACATTTTCTGACTCAGCAGTGACGGTCACCATTATTACAGATAAAAAGGTTTTATTACAGCTTTACTTCTGCTCAAATCAGAACCTGTGGTTATAGAAAGGCGTAATGGATTCCACCTGGCTCATATCGTATCAACAATTGTTAACAGAGCTTCAGACACAAGGACAGATTTCCAAGGTAGGACATGGGACCTTGAGGACAAATGCAGTTTCATACCTGTAATTTAGAGTGTATTTTGGCTCACAAAATCTTTGCAACGTGCAATAAATGTAAGCCCTTCAGATCAACTTTCAGTTGAAGTTTTCAGAGCCAGCAGCTACGAAAAAAATAATTTTGTGCTTGTACTTTGAAAAAATTCTGGTCTGAAAGCCCTCTGGACACTTTGAATACAGGGTAAGCATGATGCAGTTACTTTTCACTGTGCACAAACATCACCCTGATGGTTTACATTATTTATGCAAACAAGACGCTGTAAATGCTGTCTCCTCCAGAGCCTCTTCGAGAGGAGGCTTCAGTTATGCCTAGGAAACCCTGAAGGCTCTCCTCTTGGATTTCATTTGCAAAGAAATTTTAAGAGGCTGCCTTGGCTTTTGAGTGAGGACATATTCCTGCAGTCACTTGTTGAAGCCCTGTCTAAGGCACAGGAAATGTGTGTGGGCACGGAATACTGACTACACTGGCGTAGTATTTCAGAACCTAAAAATATGTTTAACCTTCCAGCCACAGAGGCAGCCTGCAGAGCTGAGATGAATGCCTTTTCAGCTCGAGAGGCTTATGAGAAAAACTCACATGTTTAATAATCTGAATCGTGTAACAGAGGGCATATGTGGTTGGTGTGCTACAAGCTGATCATTCTGAATTCCTATATATTTATAAATCTATAATTCATTTAGTATACTAGAGTGACATCCTTGTTCTGGAAACTGCACTTTTTAAGTTGACTCTGTGGTAGTAGGGAAGATAGGGAAGGATATGGAACAAACAGGCAAAGATTAAGGATGATTAAGTTGCAAGGGAGGAATAAATTCCAATACCAAATCTCAGGCAAAGTTCTTTATCAGGAAAATCCTTCTTTCCTGTCCTTTTACATTCTTTTAAATTCATTAGATTTTTTTGGTTGGTTGGTTGGTTTGTTGGTTGGGTTTTTGTGCCAATAGCAACACTCTAATCCTGTCACTGGCTGGACCTCAGCAGCCCTGTAATCCCTGAAACAGCTTCATATCGGGAAATGTGAACATGCTACCTCCCTCTCAGTATTTTTCTGAATGTGAGAAAGCAGTGGGCTGTAAATATGAAGCGATTACTGAAAAAATATTAGTGCTATTGACTGATTAGGGACTTGAGGAAGCACTACCAAAAACTCAACTGTAAATTTCTTAAACCCGTTTGTTTTAACATGTTTTATGTATTGGCATTTATTCCTGCATTGAGGCTTTCCTTGCTTCTGGCCCTATAGAACAGCCTGGTGCTCCAGTTGCTCTTTTTTTAATACTTTCAGTCAACTTGCACTGCAAGAAAGTGAAGTCTATTTTTTTCCTAAGCTGATATAGAAACATAGGTTATGGAATAACCAATTTTTAAATTGTATTTCATACACCATTGACTAGAAATTCTCACGGCTTCATTGCAATCCAGATCTCTTTTATTAAAAGGCATTCTCTCAGTCCCAGTGTGAGACCTTTCTGTATTGTGAGTTATTATACACCAAATATGTGTGCTAATCCAAATGAAACTAACTTCCCTTGAGTAATTTTATAGCCTACAGTCAGTTGAATCTGGGCAGAAGGTAGAGAACCTGGATTAATGTACTGCTCTCTTTTGACTGAAATAAATAATTCATGTATTCTTCTTCAAAATAAAAATATTTATCCTTCAAGACCAGCTAGAAAGGATTGCTTTTAATGAAGCTGCTAGCTTTTTTCTAGTTTCCCTTTAAAAATATAATGATTGGATTTTTATGAGCATTCACTTATGTTCTGTAATGTGATGATACACTTTTGTCCCTTACACAGTGTAGCGAGATTTCTATACCTAATCAAAGCCACTAAAATGTTATGGGCATTAAATTTGTGTTAATGATGTGCTCATGAATGCAAGGAAGAACGATAGCCTGTCACTTCTTCATGAACTGATCTGACAATTTTGCTGTGCTTGGGGTATGAAACAAAAAAGCTGCAAAGATGTCATTAGTAAGATTTATGGCTGCAAAGGCTATAGTGACATAGGCCTGTTAGGATTACAATTAGATGTAAAAGATCATCCAAAAGAGTACAGTTGCAGGCAATCTATCTAATCAAATATGTGGAAGGTACACTTTTCGGAGTCACACTGGGGAAAAAATTCTGTTCCCCTGCAGTGCAATTTTCGTGTGGTGTTAGTGGTCTTGGTGATTCTTGTGTAAATACAGATATACTTTTTTCACTGTAGCATATTAATTTTTTTCACCTCTAGCCTATAAATAGAATGTCTGTGTATATGTTAAGTGTGTGAGGATTAGTTTATGCTGTCATTTATATTTCGAGATGGTTTAGTCTCATGTGTGGCTAGAGTCCTTGACCAAATAAGAAAGTTCATATTCTACAAATACTTTTTAAGAGTAGTTCTGCTTTTATTCATAAGGGATGCTTTATGACTAAAATAACGTATTCTACCACGCTGAGTAACAATCCACCTCTCTGAGAGCTTTAGGGTATACGCTTGTCATCCCAGATGTAGACCTGAGCATCTGATTGTTACTGAATATCAAATATTGAAATAGTTTTTGTAATCCAAGCAGATTAATTTCTTCTGTAAGTAATCATCTAAAAGAACTAAGATCATGTTAGAAAAAAACCCATGGGAATTATCTTCTTTGTGCTTCAGGGCATAGACTAATCTGTTTGGGGAAAAAATACAATTCAGTGACATATTACTTCATAATTGGTCTCATTTGCATAGCTTGTTTTTTTCTCTGGAAACACTCAGCAATGGCCAATACCAAAAGCAACAATCTATTCAAACTTCAGGCTTGCATGAAGACTGTTTTTTGTCCTCTAGTGTAAGGAATGAATATTCTTCACTGCATGTATATCTGAAAGCTATGGATTTGCAAAAATTGTTTGTGGAATGGCTTTTCTAATGAATAGTTCTATGGATTTATGTTCTTTTCACATGAAAATAGAAGGAAAAAAAATGCAGGCATTCTCTTCCAAAATCCAAAGACTGTGCAGTAAGTGACTGGAAAGCATAACACTGGAACACAATCTAATTCAGCTTTAATCACAGCAAGCAAAGTTTTTCTGTCTCATTGCCATCACCTTCTGTGGTATAGAAGCAAAAAGCAGGTACTGAAGATATTTCTGACTGAAGTACTGCAGTCTGTGTTAAATGGGACACCAGACTCTTTTTGCATTTTTAAACTATGAAACTGAGAAGAATTAATTCACATTACACTCCAAACTGGGAAAATGAAGGCCTGCAGGTCTGTTTTCTCACCCAGAAATAAAATTTTGGGGAGAAAATATATCCTTTAGTCAAAAAGCTGTATAAGACCATGCATAAAACTGCATCCCTTGAGGGTATAGATTACCCATAATGAAGAAGCCTTTTGAGGCATCTACTAGGAGTTTTAATCTGTGTGAGCTTAAAACTTATGTTAGAAAATGAGTGCAAATGTGATAAACTGTCATTCATCTCCTTTGAGTTGCTCTACAATTCCTTCCATCTTTCCTTCAGACCTATTTTTTCCCAGAGTTATGCCAATAACTTTTGATTCCTTGTGTGAATGCCCATGCTATTCTATAAGTGTCTTCTTTTTCAGTTCCATTTCTAATTTAAACCTCTTTCCAATTTACATAAGTTGTGAATAAAACCATTTGGTTTTATTTTTGAAAAACTGCCTATAAAATGTCATATTGCTATATCTATTTGGCCTACATTCACCTCTTAGTAATTCTGGTTTATACAAGCTTGCCAGAATAAGCAAAAATACTGGAAACTGGCTGCTAGGAAATCTTTTAATACGAGAACTTCATATTTCAAAATTACCTGTGACTCTGTGGACTCCATAGACAATGTGGGTAAGTTTTTTTCTCCCTTGCCATTAGCCATTTAAGTGTTTGGAGATGAGTGTTTCTTCTTTAACATTAACTGCAGAGGTTGTCTTGAGGTTTTTTTTATAGGCAGTGGAGGAAGACCAGGCACTTCCAGCAGAATGCGTATCCAATTTATTTTCTGATTAAATGAATCACTCTTGGGAACAGACCTGCATTCCCCTTTCTAAATTACAGAGGGACCATTAGTGTCAACCATATGCCTACGTTTTAGATTACAAAAGTGAGATGAGAGGAATCTCACACACTGAGTCGATTTATTTCTGAAGGCACTCAGTAGGCATTTCTGACTAGATCTTGTTTACCTTAGGGTTATCACTACTTCAAGACTGTAATTTTAAACAAGGGGTTTGGATTGCCTAAAAGCAAACTCAATGCAGTTAAACTTGTTAAGGCATAACCTGCCCTCAGCAGGGAAATGTATAGAAATCACAGATAACATAAACTAATAGAGACCTCAAAATCTAACTTGGACATCTTGCTTTTATGCCCTGTGCAGTAGCATCCTTTTGAAAAATGACTTTCTATTGTGTACAAGTAACTCTTTTGACAGTGGTGATAGAGGGTGACCACCAACCTAAGTATACTTATTCTGTCTACAATACTTTATGGTTCACGTTGCTACAGGTAGTATTTAAGAGTGTTACAGAGAAGAGGTGACAGAGGCTTTCTTCCCCATTTTCTGGCACCCCTTCCTTTTGTTTTGTTCTTAAATCCACATTTTCATTGCCTGTGTCATGCCTGTTATCACAGTCAGTTATATCCAAAATCTCTGCTAACTCCCTGGGATCCTAGGAGTTTCTGTGTAAAGGTCTCATTGCAGGGTAGGAAATCTAGGGCTCAGACTGCTGGGCTTTGTTTGATTTAGAAGGTGATACCTGAACCCACTGTTATTAAATGTGACAGGTCCTGACAAAGCCTTAATCAGTTTACCCTCTTGTCTTTTTCCATGGTGATAAAGTGAAAGAGAAAAAATTTAATTGAAAACTGTGGTCATAAAAGTCACGGAAAGTGGCAAGATGAAATATAGCATTAAACTTGTTTTAATTCCTGCTTTTATGTGTAAAAATGATCAAACTTTGGGTCAACAATGGCACTTTAGTATTGTTTCCACTGCATGAGTGAAAAATAATACCCAAATGATGGACTTTCAATGTTCTGTGCTATGAAATATAGACCTTTTGACATAATGATAATTCAATAAGTAATATACCCACATAAAAATGTTGTGCTTTGTAATACAGTTCTTTATCTGTCCATATGAAACCAAGTGTTTGAATTTGGTAATAAATATTTTCTGTAGGAGTAGTTACAGCCTGACAGTCTTCCAGCCTGACTACACTGATTAGGCACCAGTAAGAATTATGACTGACAGGTAGGATTATATTGAATATAAATGTGTATGTAAGGGAGATAGGCTGTATATTTTCAAAGTGTGCAGTAAGGAGGCCAACTCTTGTAGCATGATCCTGTGTAAAGTTTGCACGAGAGTCAGTAGAGGCTGAGTTCTCCCATCTTTGGCCACCGTGCAGGTCAGGGTTGGTTTCTGAGAGACTGACGCATGAACTCATGTGCTTTCCTGCCGGGGGGCACTTGGTCATCCCTGGCTGTCTGTCTGTTGGAAGAAACTTGTAGCTCTTGGAAAAGGTTTCTAGCTTTCTCTGGTTGCCTCTTCTGCACAAGTCTGTTCCAGACACCGGCACAGGTTGTCCACTCAGGCAGAGGTTGTTCTTTTTCTGCATGGAGTATCCTAATTTATATTCTCCCATTCACTGGTGGTTACAGTTCCTTCTTGGAGTACCCAAGATGTAGACTGCAAATTGTCTGAGCTGCTGATCTTACTGACTCAATAGCATTTAGTTGTATGTTTAGTATATGAATGGGATGTTATATTTATATGCTTAACCTTAATTGACATTCTACATTTGACTTGTGCCTCTCTGCCCACAAATTCCTCCCTGCTGGATTTATTGGCACACTCCCAGAGCAGCTTCCAGAATGTTTGGTAAGACAAGACCATTAACAGTGCTGTGGTTGGAATGTTTGATGCAATCCTGAACCTCAATAATGACCTGACCTGCATGAAATCTGCTTAAAATAGACAGTAGCATTTGTCACAGGAAGGGACTATTTTAATAGCGGCATAAGCATCGCTTTTGCCTAGTGCTCCAAATTCTTATGGGCCAGAACATTATTAGGTAGGTGAGATTCCCAGCAGGAGTTAACTTCCAGAATGGAATGGTCCTCGGCTTGAACTAGGCTCTATTTTGGGAGTTACAATTTACTTTTCTTCTGAGCCTCTGTTAGACCTGTGGCACTAAGGAAATGCAGTAATACAGGTGGAGAGATGCAAAAGTTATTGGTGTCTTGGAGCATGGCAGTCTCATTGACACCGAGGGTGACCTGTAAAATTCTCTTGAGGTTTTGTCACTCATGAGTAATGCAAGCCATTTCAAAGCCAATTCTCCCAATTCTTTTATATGCATCATGGATCTTTATTTTTTTGATGCTTACCTTCTGTCATTTCACTGAACAATTAACCTCTTCTTCACCTGGAAATGTTTCAATGATGCTTACTGAACAATTCTGTGTAAGAGAACTGAAATTATGCATTTATAATACAAACTTTTAAAGATCTTGGTCTTCATTGTCTTGCTGATTCAAAGCTAACAAGTTTTTATTTAAAAAAAAATCAAATTAATTTTTTTTCTGAAGTGCAGTGTGTCATCAATTATAGTCCATTTCTGTATTTGGTGTATTTTAATACCACCCCCCCCCAACTCCGTTAAGTCAGATATTTAGAATACTATGAATGTTTCTGTCTTAGCAGCAGTATCTCATCTGACCTCAAATTGGAAAGGCTCCTCCATGGAAATGTGAAAAGGCTGGAAGGCTGATGCTTAAAATAAAGAAGATAGAACAATCATTCTGTAATGATTGCAGTGCCCATCAGTGCTGAGTGAATAAGAGTGGCATTACTAACAGCAGCATTGAACATTCGCTCTAAGGACACAGTTCAGAGCAGACAGCAGAGTTAACTCTGCAGACAGATAATGCAAGGTTAGGCTGCTTGTTGGTTGCTTCTCCCCCCTCCCCTTTTTTTTTCCATCAAATGGATAATCTTTTCCATAGCTCTCCTGAGAATAATTCAGCTAAACTTGTGCCTTGCCTGAGGCAGAAAGGAGCTCCAGTAAAGCATGTGTATTGCATTGGTGGAATCAAGTAATTTCTCTTTTATGTTGTAATAGAAGTTAGGCAACTGGGCAGGAAACAGGCAAAGAAACTTTACTGTCAATTATGGTCATTTTTCCCAGCTTTAATTTTGGGTAGGAAATTGGCTGATGTGTAAAACTCAGCAGTAAAAACATTCATGTCTATACTGACAAGAGCTGCTGACTGTTACAGATGCAATAGGAAGATGCCTCTCTTCAGCTGCAATACCTCAGCCAACTTGTTTATCTCTTGCTGGGCTATATTATAAAGCATCAGTGTCAGCTTTCAAAAAGGGAATGTCGCTAATCTCATCTGAAAAGTTTTTGGTTTCATTGTTTGAGGAAGATGATCACAGAGTTATGTCTGTGGTTAGGCTTTTGTTTTAAGCACAGCCGTGCAGAGCAAAGCTAAAGTCAGGTAGAGCCTCAGTGACAGATGACGATGATGTCTGATTTTGTCCTTTTATAAATATTAGCTTTAAATGACTTACTAATAATGTCCCTAGTTAAATTTGAAGACAAACCCCATCTCTCTGCACTTTTAAATGAAATAAAACAACTGAGCTACTTCGGTTACCTAGAAGAAAAACAAAATCTGAAATATTCAGTTAGTTTTTAGGTAATAACTCAAAGTCACTCATGGTTTTGTTTTGCATTATCTATCCACTATACACATACACTAATCAGGTAGAAGGAGTCAGCTGAGAATTGGAGAGTGGTAAAGGACATGCACATGATTGAAACTACCTCTGCTGTGACAATCTCATGTGTAAGCATTTCAGTATTCATGAGCACAGTGAATGTGTGGTCTGTGCTGTTCAGATGGCCTTGGCAGGGCTGCTAATTGTCCCTAGCTCACCTGGGTGCCCATGGCCTAGTCAGTGACAAGAGCAAATGCAGGAGGAAGTGCAGGAGGTGTTTCATTTAAAAGTAGCTGCTAAGAAGAAAGAGTGGTGTTCCGTATAAAATCTTCTATCCCTGGAAGAGGGAAATGCAGGTCAATTGCTCCCTCAGCCTGGCAGTGTTCAAAGACATCTCTCAGGAGTATGCCATGAGCAGTGGGTGCGGGATGATCATGGGAGAGTTCCCCAAGGGTTGAGCTGCTCTTAGATTTTCCCGTCTTTACTATTTGAGTTCAAAATGAAGACCAAAATGCATCTGGATTTGTGTAGCCATTTGTTTGCAGGGTCCATGATGCAAGAGTGAGAACAAGCATGGGGAGCATGGCTCATCTCAGTGCCAAGATGAGAGAGGTGAGAGGAGTAAGGGCAGATCTTGCTCCCCCTCTTGCTTCACGCTTTACCAGTGATAGCGTAGACCAGTCTTGGACATGACATACATGTCCACATGCATAGCTATGCCCTAAAGAGTAAGGCAGTGATTATGAGCGATGGGAACAGCCAAGGGCAGGAGGCTGGCCCTGGGCAGATTTGCCCCGTCCCCTGGGGACATGTCCCTCCAGCACCAGGGCTCAACAGGGATGTGAGTGCAGCAAATGGCCACGGGGGCTGGTGGGGTGCTTGTGGTGAGACTCATCCTGAGTCTCAGTCCTCCAAAGAATTTGTTGTATCGCAAGAGCTTCTGAACCTCTTTGTGTCAGCAATTCTATTTTAATAAGGAAACTGCCCCTTGGACTATGTGTCCTTCTCTTCCCAGCCATGTAGTTCATGTCTCTTTATTTGTATTTACGTGGCTTTCTTTGGTAGTTGTAACAATGGCTTACGAGGAAAACAAACACTAGGAAGACAAGACGTGTGATCTATGCTCATATATTTGTGTGACCACAGATATGGTCCAACATTTAGGAGTTTAGTACTTTATTTAATGAACATAACTCTTAAGAAGAGAGTTAATACTGCAATGTACGCAAGCAATGAGACCACAGTTTCAGCTGACCACATTTGTCATGTTATGTAATGAAATTTCCTCTTCTAAAAACATTATTATTTGCATCAGCATAAAGCATGTGTAATATTTTTACTTAGTGCTTGCAATATTTGTTGCCCAGGGGCCTCAGCCAAGATTGAGACCCCCACTGTGCTGTGTAAATATGCACAATTTAAGGAAAGATATGACCTGAAAAGAGAGACAAAGGAGAAAATAAAATAAATCTGTTTTGAGATGAGAGACATTTCCACTGTTAACTGTTGTTATAAGATGGTGGATGGCCTATTTGTGCCTGAAGCAGTCACTAACTATATGACTTCTTTCTCTAGGCAAAACAGCAAAGATGGATTCCAGGCAATGATTTAGATTAATAAAAGGATAATGTGTATATATTGATTAGGGAACTCAATGCTGAGGTTGTTTCTGGGCAGGAAGCTCAGAGTCTTCTAGAGCATCTGAGAGCATGATCTGCTGGTAGAACAGGAAAGCAAGGGAGTCAGATATCTAATGGAAATATCAGTTTGATTTACTAAAACACTGGGACTCAGTGGAAGATTTGAGGTATAAATTCCAGGGTTGTAATTAGAACCACAGAATGGTTTCGATTAGAAGGGACCCTTAAATATCATCTAGTCCCAGCCCTCTGCAATGAGGGGGGACATCTTCAACTGGATCAGGTTGTTCAGAGCCTACTTCAACGTGACCTTGAATGTTTCCAGGGATGGAGCCTCTACCACTTCAACTGGGAAGATGGGTTATAAAAATTACTTTGAAATATGATATTTTCACTTGGTTGGACAGACATTGCACAACACATACAGATCTCTCCCAAAGGAACAGATAAGAAAGAAGGGCTCACAAGTCTGCTGTCACTGTGTTACTCAGTGCATGTCTGGTAGAAGTGAAGACCCAGTGATGCAGTCTGCAGCAGCATCAGCAAGAGTGACAGGGAGCGTTGTGTTGAATTTTTAACAGTGTCAGATAATGTGGACAGCACAGAGTTTTCTGTTTTGTCTGCTCACAGAAGATGATGAGACATCCAAGGGAAAGTGTGCAGCAAGTAGGGAGATAAAAAATGGTTGCGTTTCTATCAGTGATGATAAGAAACACAACCATTGCAATGTTTGAGAGCTGGTATTGTATTGAAAGGGAAAATTAAAACCACTGGCAGCTCAACTGCAGAAAAGCCCACCAGACTATAGATACCATTTAATTTTGGGTTTTCTTCTAATAGTCCAAGTACAAGCAAACTAATTAAGTCTGGGAGGCTATTTTGGTCTCAAAACTTTTGGGTGCTTTAGTTAGATTTTGGATATGGCAGTATTTGCAGACCCATATCAGCTGAAAGCAGGGACTAAAAACTTGAGTGCAGAATTTGGAAAGTTTTGCAAAAAGTGCTTGTCGCTATGATAACTGAACTAATCACAAAAAGATGGGGGTTGTTTTGTCAGGGTGACTTGATTTTCAGTGCTAACACACCCTGCAATTAAATTTCACTGTTTTCTGCCAGCAACAGAGACTAGTGAATTTTTTTTTTCTGTTTCGTTTTTCCTTCTCGTTACAAATACATCTCAGAGAGTCTGCCAAAGTTTAAATGATCATGTTGTTGGTAAGTGATTTCTTATTAATGGATGATTTTTCTTTTCCATTTATCTATTACTTTCATTTAATTAATTTGTTTTTGTGACTTGTTTGTTCATTTGCCTCGGAGATAGGAGCATAAATAAGGGGAGAACCCAAAACTCAGCTCTTAGACATCTATGGAGTGTCTTTCTGGAAATGTTTGAGAGGCCAAGATACAAGCACACCAAATCTCATCAGTCTCTCTTGTTTCATCTAAAGAAATAAGGCTGAAATACAAAGCTTCTAACACAAGATACTCTTCTGTTCATTTTAACATTTAATACGGGAACATAAGTCCGAGACAGGAAAAGAAGAATTTTGCTGTAAAATCTACTATATTGCTGAAAGTTGAGACTAAAAGCAATAATGAAGAGAGCCACTGGTGATACAAGAGTTCTGGTATGCCTAAACTACTAATTCCTCCTTTATCTGATCTGTGCCACCTGGCAGAATTGATAACTAGTGTTCTGTAAAGAAAATAACTTTTTCTGGAAAAAATTAGGAATGCTCTCTTCTGTTCTTTTAGATGACGATGCAACAAACATTTCTCTGACAGTGATGGTGTGCGAAGAGTCAACTGTACGTTAGAAATACTAACAATGAAAAATGTACAAGTGTAGTACTCTATTGGTATCAGTTCACACTGATATCACTCAAGTTATCTTTAGGAACTGAATGTGTGGAAATGGACTTAAAAACACAACTCTTTTCTGTATTTTAAAAAAAAATTCTTTGAAGTATTATCAGGATTTTTCTTATGAAAATTAGATTCATAAATAAGTGCCTTCACTTTCTAAAATGTCAAGGAGATTTAACTCCTCTTCAACCTTGGAGGTTAGTATAAAGGATTTATTTGAACTTTCAAAGGCCTTTGACATAGTGTCTCATAAAATTGTTAAAAAGCTACTCACCTGAAGTGCCATCATGGATCGCAAATTAAAGAAGACAAATGAAAATGAAAATATTAATTTTCAACATGACAAAATGTGATCAATTGTTTGTCCTGGATGCCCCTAAGGACAAATCAGAAATGAGCAAAAAAAAAATACTAAGCATGGTTTTGTGAAAAGAGTAGTACAGAGAATAGAAGTGATAGCAATGCATTACCTTTCATTGTTGGTCACTGTGTTTGTCTCCCTTTTATAAATAGGAATTTTAGAAGGTAAGGGGGTGATAAGAAGCAGAAGATAAGCCTTATGAGAGAAGACTATTTTTTCTTCTGGTGGCTTAGACCTCTAAAATAAGTAAGACATATTCTTCTCTTCTTATACTTTAGAAAGGAAACAAACAATGTTGTAGAAAAAGCATGGTAAAAGCACACCCAGTAATTGGTGCTACAGGGAAGATAAATTTGTAGCTCAAATGAAAATGCAGGTGGGATTCACTGCTGTAAGTCGTCACTCAATGAAATGAACAAAATCCTTGTCTTCACAAATATACCTGTGAATAACACTGTTGTGAAGATTTTCTCTTATATTTCCTCCACAAGGAAGGAGCTCTTTCCAAACCTGATATTGCTGAAATATATTTCAAGGCAGGGTGAATTTTTAGACCTTATTTTTAGAAGAGTCACATAACCTGCTTTTAGCTGTAGTTTTTGTCCATCTGATCACAGCAAACTCTGGCATGTTTACCCATACAGGGTGTTTTGTTCCTCTGAAGCATCTGGTATTGGCCACAGCTGGAGGTGAGATCAATGTTTCTCAGACTCAGCTGTGCTGCTTTTGAGCTCAGTGGGGTTGTGGATCAGGGAGCTTGTGGTGCCTTACAAGTCAATAGTCAGCAAAGAGTCAATTGTCTCTGGCTTGGCAGCATCCCAGCTTCTCCAGGACACAGGACCCACTGTGGTGATTGGCTGCACATGTGCTGAGTAGCCAGCAATTGCAAAATGTGTGCCAAGCCCTGGTGGACATGGGCAGCAGGGCTGACCTGGTTTTACAGGAGGATCAAAATAAGGGGAGTTGGGCAGAGAACCAAAGAAGAGGATTTGTGGTGAGGAGGGAAGGTCAAAGAAAAAGGGGTGGACAGAGTTAAATCCAGGGGAAAATGAGAAAGAGAGACACAGAATGAAGGGAATTAGCAGTCCTAAGGAAAGCAGAATAGGAAGGCCTGAGGAGAGACAAGCAGAGCATCAGACACTCTAGTGGTAAGCAATTAACTTTCAGTGAATCCATTGTTTCCTTAAACACTGTCCAATATCCTAGGGCTTGCTGGCTGAGTGCTTTGAACACGTTTATGCAAGGTGTGGAGTTGAAACATGACCTAAGCTGTTCAGATATACTTTAAAAATGTTTAAAGTACTCAGTCAGTTGGGTCTTAATTGATTCATCAATAGCTTGTGGCTCATGCTTAGTTCAGTAGCAATCAGTAGTTCAAGGTCTAAATTTAAGATGAATCGTTCCTGAGATTAGTTCATGAACCACTGTACTTTATTTTGTCTATTATTCAAAAAGCCCCAAGATCCACCTCTTCTAAAGAGTCCTCAGTGCCACAAGCCTGTATTTGAAATGACTTAGAAGTGTCCTTTCTGCCTACCTGCATGGTGTAGCTTTCAGATATTTGTTTGTCTTGTAGGTGTGAGTGAATCGAGTGAACAGCTGAATTGGTACTTGCTCTTGCTGAGAAATACGTCTCACAAAACTTATGGTACTCAAAATCTGCAGATTGTTGCATCACACTCACCTTTGCAGTTGGCAAAGAAGAAAACAGCAGCAGTATTTAATATACATGGAGGTCACAGAGGACAATTAGACTGTAATGCTTGTTCCATTTCTTGTATTGACAACTCATTCATGACTTTGAAGGAGGGCTTCCTGTTTAACCTTGTGCCTACAAGCACTTAAGATGTACTTGTTTTGATGTCGGTTGGTAGATATATCTGCACAGGAAGATCTGTATTTAAGGAGGTGGGAGAGGGACAGACTTCCTGAAGAGCTAATGTGATGACAGGTGAAGAGTTGCTCAATGTCTTCTTTCCATTTCTTCAGCACGATGCTGAATCTTCCTGTAAAACTGTCGAACAAGAACATTCTAGGTTGCCTAATCTCCTGAGGAAGGGTTTCATCTCTTTGTTTTGACTTCTGTTATAGAGGAAAAAAAATTGAGGGAAAGAAATTTCACTGGTATAAAGCCCATGAAAATGCAGGCAGGTGTATTGACCCCTGCAGCTGGAATGGAGTGATGGAACAAGCTGGTATCCCCAAGTGTGGAGAAACATGGAGGGATATAAACTGGCTGCCTCATTAAGCACAGTAAGTGCCTTGTGGTGCCTACAGCTCATGAGCAGTTAGTTCACTGCCACAGCAGTGCTAGGTCCATTTCACAGCTAGTGTGGATTGTTTGTGTTGTAGAATTGCAGCTGTGATTGTCGGCTTTAGTTTACCACGACGACTTCTACGTCATGCAAATGCTTTTGGAAATTATTCTGTTGGCATTGATGTTGTCCTTCCAAATGATCCACCTCATTTCATAGTATTGGTTTTTGTGGCTTAATGAACTGCATCCACTTGATTCAAATGTTTTCCTCATGAAATCTGAGCTGTATGTTGATAGTTATCTTCTGATGTACTAAAATATGTCCTTTTCACTGTTTTCCTCACAGTCATAAAGAATAGCTTTGTATTATTTTACATTTTAATAAAGGGTGTGAAAAGTTTAGAGAGCCTTCTGTATTTCTGTAGCATTAGCAAAAAGGTCTTGAGAACGTTTCCATGGACAGACTGATAACTACTCACATGCTCTACATTGTTATTTCTTCCAGAGCATAAATGATGTGTAATACAAGCCACCAATCACAATTTTAAATGAAAAATAAGTAATTATATATAGTTTTCTGGCTGAGCAGAGGGTTGAAGTCTGTATTTGAATTTGTCAAAAACTCAGTGATAGATCTACAATAATCACAACCAATTGCAAATGGTTTGTGAAAAATCCTGGGATTTCTTCATCATGTACCATTTTCATGATGAATAAATCAATCAGGCCTAGTGTTGTGAAGCATCTTAAACTGATTTTTATAGTGTATAAGCAATTCTCACCGGTTTGGATTACTTTGCTTGCTCAAATCTGTGTGAAAGATTACTAAGTAGCTGTAGCTATATTGATACTTTACTAGAATAACATAAAAGAGTAGAAGGGAGAAGCTTAAATATAAATAATAGGCTAAAACTGAGCAAAAGTAAACCAAGAATAAATATCTGCAATGTCTAGGCATTTCTTTCTTCTCTAGGTAGGTTAATTAAAACAAAAGTTTAGAAATATTACATAGTGCAAGGAGGCAAAACAAAGTACCTAAATGGTAAATTTGTTCAAAGGAGTTACCTGCTATTGTTCTAACAGATAGGAATAGTTTGTAAGATTTTGATCTGTTAAAAGTAGGTGATAACTTGCACATTGTATCACTAATTGTTTGCTGTCATAGCACTTATGCTATTCTTTGAGCCAATTATTTGAGTGAACAGAAAAGTGAGATAATTTTAGAGGATATTAGATACAGTAATAAGAAAGAACTCTTTGGAATATGCTCATGGGTCACCTCAAAAATTATCCTTGTAAAAGGCAATGTGACTCCTTTTGAAAAGAAAGTGTTTCTTCAAAGGTTAAAACTGTATTGACAGCTTCTATGATTCAATAACTTTTTTTTTCAAGATAAGGCCTACATAATTTCAGATGTTGCATGATTTCCCCTGGATAAATGAATGTCAGAAAATGGAAAAGGCTCATTTTCTAAGCCTGAGTGGCAATTTTCTTATTATGCTGTCATGTGGATAAAGTGCTTGCCATTCTGAATTGTGCTGGCTCAAAAAAAATTTGGGCCAAGATTAATGAAATCAAAGAAAATAATGTTTATTTCCTTGGACATTTTATTGACATTCCTAAATGGCCTGTCAGATCTCTTTCCTGAGATCATTAGCTTTCTGATATGGTTTGATCTCTCATTTGAAGAGCCCTTCTGCTGGTTGTACCTTGCAGCACCTTCTGAAGGACAAGAGCCTGCTCTCTCAGTAGAACTCATTAGACAGGATAAACAGTCCTGGAGACATTAAAGCATCTTAGAGAAGTCATCAAACTGTATTCATAACTTCAGGAATTGTAGTAGATCTGGGTGCTCAGGGTGGGGCTCCAACCAGGGATAAGTTGAAGATGTGTGAGAGGTTAGTCTGTCCTGGCAGCTGGATGCTGAATGCAGGCATGACCTCGCTGGGCTGCCCAGTGCAGAAGAATAGGCACTGTATTCAGAAAGGATCAATGTGTATTGGGTGACTTTAAAGCAGCAAAGTCAGGAGGAATTAATGGTCTAATTAAAAAGTAAGTTGGCTCTACAGGGATATGAGACAGGCCAGGGTCTGCCTAGCTTCGCAATGAGGACTGAGATTAAATCAGCCTGAACTGTTTGCCTGGATTTCATAGCATTTCTTCACTCTGCCATTGAAGGTAACGTGGGTGTTGTTAATGTGACCCACATGCAGCCGGATATGCTGAGCCTAGTTTGAAGGTATGGGGGCAAAACTGGGAACATAATATCCATCAGAGGGGGAGGGCAGGGACATCAGGGTGTCAGGCAAGTGTAAGTGCAGTATCAAAGTGACTCTCACTGCTGCTGTCAAAAATGTCAGCACAGTCATAAGGATAACAATACCAGAACAATTGTCAGAGGTAGAAGTGCACTAGAATATTGATGTCCAACAAACTGACACGCAGTGCATGTGTGCACCTATGTGGCTACACATACATGCATATAACTATATTTTTTCAGGAATATCAAATATCTGTGTGCACCTATGAGGCAAAAATATTTATCTACAGGGCCTTGCATGATGTGTCCAGGGCAAGCCCGTAAGGCATATGGACAGAAAAGTGAGTATTGGATATGGATTCTTGCTCACATTGCCAAGAAAGCCTTTCAGGTCAAGACAGGGCTGGGCATAGAATTAAACTGTACACTGAAACCAGACAGCATGCATAACAGAATAATGTGAAAGAAGAACTATTAAAATGAAATTTGCCCTTGACTGTTGTTATTTAACAAATTTATAGCATATATTTTTAAAGGTGTTTCAAGTGCCTCTTACTGCAGCTCTCCTGTAGAGCCACGGCATAATGTGATCTGAACCTCTCAGTGTTCTGTACCAAAGCAGACCATGATCCAGTATAGCTGGGCATCTTCAGATGGAAGCAGATGTCCTAGTGTAATGGATGTGCATGATAGAAATGGAGGCATGGGATAAAAAAGAGGATCCATTAATTTCTAATTTTCCATTAAACCTGAATATAATGCCAAAGCTGGTGCTTAGCTGCACAGAGAGAACTCTAAATTTTGACAGGTTTTTTGCTCACATTTCTTGTGAGATGTGGGAAATCATGAATCTCTCTGTTTGCACTGGCCAAAGGGCTTCAGTGACAGTCCAGTAAAGACAAAAGAGATATTTCTTATTAGAAAATATTTTCCTTTTCTTTCACTTTTAAATTTTTTTTCAAGTTTTCCATGAAAGCTTGAAAGCATCTTTCCCATATACTTTTCTTTTCTTCACTTTTTTGAACTTCTGAATTTTTCTGAACTGCAATTTCTTTAGAGTTTGGCTAGCCTTCCAGAAGCAAGTATGAATTCAGCAGCTGCTTTATTATCAAAACTGAAAATTCTGCAAGTGAAGTGTGCAGAATGTCTGTTTTATGACAAGTAAGTTGGAAGCTTGAGAGAGACAGGCCATACATACAACATTTATTTACAGAAGGCAGCAGAACACCGGGAAAACCCAAGTTTCAGCTTGTTTGTAATAGCAAGGCTGTGTGTGCACAAGGCTCCCCAGCGGAGTGGTGATGCTCTGTGATGTGACGCAGAGCACGAGTTCACTAAATAGAGGGTTGGAGCCCCATGTACTGTGCCAGGCCCCCCTGTGTGCAAAGGGACTGTGTGACTGGTGTCCCTGCTGCTGTGATTGGCATCCCTTCCTACTTTATGCTGCTTTTCATAATGTTTTATTGTGCCAGTAACTGGAGCATTTATGGACAAGCTGGCTGTGGTGCAAATAGTATAACAATCAAAACCAGGCTTGGCCAGTAACACCCAATGTTTAGTTAATCACTAACTACAGCCCATGTGAGTTTTGGTACTGTCAGACTTTATCAGATGTTTGATGTGTTTTAGAAAGATAAGAGTGTTTATACTGGATCAGAGCAGAGATCCAACCAGCTTGGTATCCTGACTACAAAACTGGCCTGAAGAAGACATGAGGAAGTTTATGAGAACTGAAAAATTAGTTTCCCTAGTATTCTCCCCAGTTTCTTGTGCTCTGCAGTTTAGGTTTTCTTGTGCCACGGATTATGTCTCTGCGTATACCAGCCTTCATTGCATCTTCAATTACTTTTTCTAATTATTTTCATTATGGCTTATGAATAAAATAGATGTCTATCCATTATTTCTGAATTATGTATGTTTCTTTTCCCTCAAAACAAAATGCAAAGTTTAGAGCCACACAATTTGTAAGTTTTGGCTGAAACCTAAGCCTGTTAAAGCTAAATAAGGTAGGAAAAATAATTTACCTAGACTCCCCTGGTTTTTTTGTTTTTTTTTTTTTTTTTTTTTTTAAATTGAAACCAAAAAATACCTTCTGGAAAGCTGTTTTCTCAGTGCACAAAGGACAAGGAAAAGGAATCTGTGGTTTGAAAAAGATGAAAGAAAGGAAGTAGGCAATGGTCTGAGGGAAAAAATGTTCTTTCACTAAGCGCGTAGGACTGGTCCTTGTTCTGATCTAACCTCTCTGAAAAAAGAGAGCTTTCCAACGTACTCCAAAATGAGTGGTTTGGTGGAGCAAACACATACAAAACCAAGCTATTGGCCAAGAAAAACAAATGAGAAAATGTGAAAAAATAAAAATTATGGAAACTCTGCAGAGTAGCTTCTTTCTTCTTTATAACACAATATTTTCCTTGTAAGAAATGAGTATCTTCCTTTCCCCATTCTTAGTGGGAGAAACAGGGAAGGACGAGAACAGACCCAGGCACGGCTGCTGCTTTTCCGGAAGACAGCCTGGTGCTACTCCTGCTGATAGCACCTTGCAGTGTTATCTTCATGAATTTCACACTTTCTTCCTGCTTTGCCTTTCCCCTTCAGGCAGCAACTCCCCACACTCCTCACAGGCTTGGGCATCTCACCAGAATTTGTAACCCATTCCTGAGCCAAGACTGCAAAGATGGCTTGGAGGGTAGCAAGAGGTGCTGTGTCCCAAAGCACTGGGAAAACTGGAGGGGAACTTCTGGCTCAGTCTTAATATCTTTGAGGTGCCATGCTCTTCTTCCTGCCCCATCCCTCCCTAGGCTTCACTTTCTGTGTACTGTCATCAGTACTTGAAACTGTTTTATTCGATGCAGTCCTTGACTAATGAGGAATTAAGGAAGAAAATTTAAATGCATGAGAATTTTTTGAAGTGTTGAGGTGTTAATATGGTGAGTGTCACTGAAGAGCCTCAGATGAGGATTTGCTGTTCGATTAAAAAAACCCCAACAGTCTTTATTACTTGACACTTGAAAATTTCCCAGGTTCCACATCTGGCTGCAAGCCCGAGGCACTTCTTAACTTCATATTAAGATGAGGTGTTTGTCTAGTAAGTTTCTTCTGTCCATTCATCTCTTTCCTTATCTTCTTTCCTTTCTTGTATCCTCTCACTTGTTTTTTTCATGTGAAATTCAGAGCGTGTCCTGGATGGGAGCCCTTGCTCTTGCCTGGTAGTTGTCAGTTGTAGTGACCAGGGAAACAGAGCTTCTGAATATACTGGGCACCAAAAGAAGTGCCTGAATGCATTAAAAAACAACTTTCTAACAAGCCCACCAAGGTTAATGAGTTTTCCTCTGGCAGTTGAAAATTCATTTTGCTCTCATCTTCCCCCTTCTCCCAACTTGTGTAATTTTAATCAAGTTTCTGTAAAATACTGTTCTAAATTGTTATATGCTGTGAGACTGATTATTGCTTACATGTAGAACGTGAGAAAGGACAAGGAAAGCTGATTTTTGCAATTTCCACAGGAGACTATAACCACTTTTTCTTAATCCTCGACACATAAGGTCACCAAGCAGAGAGCTATAATTTGAAAAGCAAAGTAGGTACACTATTGCCTTCGAGATGGCTAAGTGATTGGAAGCTAAACCATGGCCATCTCCTAAACAGACTGGCCTCAAAGAAGAAGAAAGGTAAGCCCTGTTTTGTACTGGTCTGGGCATAAATTTTGTTACTACTTACAATTTTTGAATACCAGAATGTCTTGCTGAGTTTATCCATTAAAACTATGTTGCAGCCTCAGTCAGCCTCTAAATATCCTCAAACATCCCAGCAATCATACTTATGCACTGCCTCTGCTTGCTGATGTGCTAATATAAGCCTTTAGCCGTCATTTTGGTATTTTAATATTAGTCACTACACAGCTTACAAATATTTAGAGAAAATCCTTAATGTCAAATCTTCCTCCCACATAAAAAAGATAATTTGATATTTCTCATTATGTATTTGTTTTTCACTGAGTTAGCTCCTTATAAATCCTTATCCCGATTTAAATATCATCCTATCACACATTTGTAACAAATTTCTATTGATCTCTCTTTTGAGTAACTTCTTTCACAATGTCAAGGGTAATAACATATTTATTTTGGCATATACACCCTCCCTGCTGTGTAAACACATGGAGAGATGGTTTTAGGAAGATCCTGTTTTTCCTGTCTATGTGGGTGGACAGTGTCAGGTCCTAACCAGCTGAACACCATTCAGAGTGAGTAACTGGCAGGGACACCCCTGCGGGCTGTGAGCACACAGGTCTGACACAAAACACACACACTCCCCTCGTGCCCCTCCAGCCGCAGAACCCATCAGCGCTTTGCCTCCCAGGTTTTCCTGCCCCAGTTCAGAGGGAGATGGTGAAAGCCGTGACCCGTGGTCTGGCAGCACACCCAGACCCTCCCGACTCCCTAATGAGCGGAGCACCTGACCGAAGGTCCCTTCCCAGAGCACCAGGGTTTGGAGCAGGGCTGCCCAGTGACCCTGAGCAGCCGCCACTTTGGTCCTCTTGAATCTTAATTAAGAGGGTTCAGGCCACAAGTGAGAGGTTGAGGAGATTGAGTTGCTAATGCAGCAAAACCCATGAGCATTCAGTTCGGGCAGTTTTGGAGAGAAATATATGTGTTGATGGCAAGACAGTCTGGGTTTTAAAAAACTCGGCAAGGAGCCAAAACCCTCCTGCCTTTATATGTAGTTTCTGGTGATTTCTCTGTAGATACGGGCACCTCTGTGTTTAGCCTTTTTCTGTGTTACTCACCCTACATGGAGCGTGGGGATGAGAAGTCAAATAAGAGCAGCTTAATTTTATTGAGCTGTCCTGTTTCTTTCTCTGTCCACCTGAGATTTGTTTCTTATGCCTCTACCTAGACGCTTTTTCTTCCATACAAACAATCTATACAACAGAATTTTACAGTCTATTAAGACTGTCTATTAAAAAACAAAGAGAACACCTTGGTGTAAATTTCCCAGCTGTTGTAGTAGCATATTTGTGTGCACAGATATGTATCAGGAAAAAAAAGCTTTGCTTTTTTATACAATGTTTTATAGTGTTGCAAGAAACAACTGGAGTCAAACACCCGTAATTTTATTAAATCTTATGTCACCAATTCATAATATTGTACATATTTCTATCTGAGTGGACTAATTTATTCATAAATTTTCCTCATGACACGTCCGTTTTTATCCTATGTTATCATTATTATTTACCCACATACGTGCCTGATTTCCGCTTTCATTCCTAGTCACTCCTGTCTGACATCTCTGTTGCACTGCAGCCCTTGTGACACCGACATTTTTTGTTTGCCACCCTCAGTATTGTCACCTCCACTATGAGTTTTAATAAACAGTTTTCCCTGCTAGGCCTTCCATCACCCTAACCAACTTTTGCTTTGCTGGTTTTGTTTCTACCACACATCTAGCTCTGAACAACCTTATTTCATGCTCTACTGCGACCAAATCAAATCCTACTGAAATGTCCAGTGCAGCAATAAGAATGGAGATGCTCATTGTAAGCACTAGGGCAATAAAGTTGCTTTAAAATTTTAGATAATATTGAATTTCAAAGCTCTGTGGAATGGCTGCTTGATTAAGAAATTTTTATAAGATTTTAGTTTACTTTTTTAGTTTTCACTTCTTTCTAAAAGTTTGAGCTGTAGATCATTGGAATAAATCCTTCCTTTCACTAGGGCATACTTTGGAAACTGGCCCTGAGTGGGGTACAGAGTTTGATTTAGCTGGGAAAAGTGATGATGTTTTTCAGCTGTAGTGGAAAGAGAGGAAACTCCATAAGGGAATTTACTATTAGCAACAGGTGGGTAAAGAAAAGCATTTTTGAATTTGTTATGCATTAATTCATCCTCTTGTGAGGCTAATAGTTAAGATTTAAGTTTCACTGAATAGTTGTGAGTTCTTGACAAGGGGTTTTAAGGCAGAGACTGCAAAACCAAATATTTTGGTACCTGGTACCTTCTGGAAGAAGAACTATTTTTGGGCTTCCATAATTCCACAACTCTGTGACCTTCTTGCATGTGATTTCTTGATTTTCAATGACTATTTTCTACATAGATGGGCATGTTGTTAGTTGTAAATTCTTTGAAGCTATTTTAAATCTATTTTTGTTAGTATTAATCTTGGATGAGTTTCACTATATGTCTTCTTACTTGTATATTTTAGATTGCAAATTATAGGTAAAAGATGGCATATATTATCAGAAAGCATTTCCATCCCAGCCACAAATTACCTGCAAATGCCCATAGTAATTGGAAGAATTTACCTTATAAGAAAAGTCTGAGATGGGTGAATGACTGAGAACAGAGAAAAACATATCTATTTTTTTTTAATATAAGATGATATGAGCGAGATGTTACATTGGGCACAAATAGTTCTGAAAAATAATCTTTGGAGTTGTTTATCATTTAGTAGTAATAATACGATATACAGAGGTGATATTGCTGTGATAAAAAGGTGAAAGAACAAATTCTGCAAGCTATTCTGATGAAAAAGGACCTACATATGACATCCATATCCTAGTATCCAGCCAGAAAGGGGAAATATATACAATTTGGGTCTTTGATTGAAAGTGAAGATAAAATAAACCAAAATATTTAGGAATGAGAGAAAAACATTATCCTGGTTTGAGACACCTGTTTCGTCACCCCAGGACAAACAAACATAAAGGACGAAGTCTGAGTATATAGATTTGAAAGACCAGACCTCAAGAAAAACATCACTCTTCTTAGGATTTGTATCCTGGATGAAGGTAGAGAAGCCACTGTTTTCTGATATTTCAGGTGCAAAAGGATAAAATTCCAGTGTATGATCTGCATATGCATCAACTTCTCAACTGAATTTTTACAGGGTTTCCTTGTAAGCAGGGTTGGGCTTCCAAAGAAAGAAATTAAGAATAATAAATATGATTGTACCAGCAGCATTCCTCAATGTGTTTAATTGTCTGTTTTGGAGGTGTTTTGCTTGCATTTATCACACTCAGCAGACTTAGGGAGCTGCTGTTTCATAAGCCTCTCTTAACTTCCTCTTTACTCACCAGCTTCAGGGCTTCTGAGATAGACCAGTCCATCTGCAAGACAGGCACTGACTGGCCATGCCCCTCTGAAAAAGCACAAAGAAACTCAGAGCAGTCCTAGTCACATTGGTAACAATGAAGTTGCGAAGCTGAAGTTTCATTTTCACTGCTGATATTTCAGATTATTCTTCCAGGTGAAACTGGGACAGTTGTCCTTCAGACTATAGCTATCTTTAAATTAGCATTAACAGCATCATTATGGCAGTATAAAACTTAGTGCGGGCTGCTAAACCTGTTCAATCGTATGTTAGGTTTCTTAGATGGGTTTTATAACCTGCACTGAGAAACATAGAGCTCTATCTCTGCTGCTGGCAGTTATGTGAGAAAGGGATGTAGGATATTCTGGTTATACTGGATGGTAACTGCGCTGCAGACACGTCCTCAGGTCCTATAGGAAAGTGATGTCTCCTACCATAGATCCCTGGCTAGGGGGAGAAATATCCCTCATTTCTCTACATGTCTTGGATAAGAATCTCTGAAAATATTCAATAAATTTCTCTGTTCCTCTAGGGAGGAGTGACTGGAAATGAGCCGGTTTTTAAGCTCTGTTCAATTCATTGCTGCTGGTGGCTTGGAGATGATGATGTTTCAGTTCTGATCTCAGCAGAGTGAGCTCAGCCGGGCAGGCACAGTATCTGTCAGCTTGCTTGGGCTTGACAGTGCTGTTCCATAGTTTCTGTTACTTTTTATTTATCTGATTAATGTTTTAAGAAAGATTTAGGTTGTCCTCAAGGAACTCCTCTGTAATCGATGTCATCACTGCTGATCATGTTAGCACAGAGAGCTGCAGACTGCAGCGTGCTCTGTGCTGAGATCCCACCTCTCAAGCACAGTGATTTGTAATTAGCTTCTGAGCAGGCCAGGTGAAGTGTCTGGCCCTCGAGGGCTGTTTCTCCTCGACAGCAAAAAGTTATTTAGCAAATTAGTGCAACACATTGAATTTTTTTTCCCACTGAGGTGTTAGGCATAAAACAAATGTCTTTCATTTCACCTATGTAGGATGGTCATTATGGCTCTAGATAAAAACAATATTAATAAAAAGAGACAGTTACTGCCAGCTCAACTGCCAAAAGGGAAAAGGAGTCAATATGGCCCTTTTTATATCACCACAGACTATTTTCTCAAGGCTGTCTGTACAAAGAAAAACATAAAGTTTCAAATTGTTTTTCTCTTTCTTATTCCATATGATGTCATGCATTATCAGTGAAAGGCCACTGCACATCTGACAAGGTCTGACTGTACAGTCCCTTTAACACGATTCTCTAGGGTATTGCCTCCTGTACCGTGTATCTAAAGTATGGCAGTGTGTTAGTTTTCCCTCCTGTTTATCTTGGTTTATCTTGTACCAGTTGTGAGTAAGATATATGTTTTTCTTCTTGTACTTACGCTGCTAAGGATGATAAAAAACACTGTGTGGGGATTGTCATAGTAGCATGAGGAGCTGGATAAACAGGTATTCAAGGCGAGGTTGGGAGAGGCTTTGAGCAACTTGGTCAAGGGGGAGGTGTCCCCACCCATGGCACAGGGTTTGGAACTAGATGACTTTTAAAGTCTCTCCCAACCCAAACCATTCTATGATTCTGATTTTGTGTATCAATGTGATGTGAAGACAAAGGTAATTTCATTATAATTGTCACTGTCCTCTTTCAAAGAACCAAATAAATTGAAGTACAACTTCTGAACTGCTGAAGTGGTCACTTGTGGTGTAAAAAACCATAAGGAGCACCCTTACAACACATGACAGTGGTGGCTTTTCCTCTTTATATCCAGCTTTTCCAGTTTTGTCTGGCATTCAGCATTATAAGCAATTCTGTTAGAGGAACAGCTGTGCCAGAAAGTAGTAAAAACCAAAGGGTTACACTTTAGGTTATTGAACTGAATATGTGTCATCTGGATAGTCACGATAGGTTATCATCTGATAAGTATTTGTCTGCCTCCTTGAAAACAGATGGGAGATATAGCACTGTTCCTTAGAGGAAAAAGTGTTCCTACTTCAGAAACTTCATCTGGCATTTTGTATGGAAATAAAGCAGTCACTCTAGATGATATCAGAAAAATATGCTACAGCACTGGCCTGGTGAAGCTGGAGGGCCTGAGCCAGTGGAAAATTAGGAGGAAACCCTTGCAGAATAAAAGTCTGAGAGATTTACTTGTTCCCATTTGTTAGCATTAGCCAAAAGCTTTGCCAACTGTGTCACTTGCTTGTAAGATGAGTGAAAATATCTTCAGGTGTCAGCACTTCATCCCATCCACCCCTCACCAGGATTCTGCTTCTACAAGAATATTTGTCTTGGATTCTGGGTTCACAGCTGCAGTGTACATTTTCATAGGTATTGCCCTTTGTCAATAGGACAGCTGAGACCTTTGGGTGTTTCACCAGTAAAAGCTAAAGTTTTCACAGTAACTTCCAGCTCAAATTTTATTCCAATAGTTCTTATTTTGCCGTAGATCTCCTAAGATCCTTGAGCAGAGTAGAGACTTTTATACAATACCTGACAGTCCTTGCTCTAGCAAAAAGCCCTATCATGACAGAGCTCAAGCCACTGTACTATGCTATCATCGTCTTGCTTCTAAATGCTTTTATTCAATAGCATGTGACTACCTTGATTTCCTTTCCTTCAGGATTATTCCTCTACTGAGAGTGACTGTGCTCAGTCCAAAAACAGCAACTGATTTTGCCTTCATTTGTTTTCTGCCTACGTGCACACAGAGATCTAGTTACAAGATGTATATATAGTGCTTTATGAGTTTTCCTTCCATAGCTTCGGAAGTTATTATCATAAATGGTGACTCTCATGGAGGACTTAGAAAGAATGATGATTCCTGTGTTATGCACAATCAAGTTGCAAAATCCTTGTGAAAGTTGCTAGGTTTTCTTCTCTCTTCCTATGGGGAAACTGTTCTTTAACCTCAGCTCTTTAATGAATGAGAAACCTTCACCTGGATTCCTGTCTAAAGTAATTTCTAGCTAGCTCGTATTTTCTTCTTATAAGCTGACCTTCATCTTATGTGGCTTTTTTGCACTTAGCCCTTATGATAGCACTGAGATTTTTGTAGAAGACAGAAATGATTTGTTTTACTCAGGAGTTAAGAGAGACATGAACAGAGTTTTTCAGTGACTGAATCAAAACCAAGGAAAGCATTTTTTGTAACATCTGGTTTGACACCCCTCCCTCCCTTAGAAGTTTAATTTGTCCAAGAATAAAATGGTTTTCTTGCTGTTGTTTCAGTTTAAGCTATTTTAGCAAATCTTTCAAGTTTCTAAAGCAAAACGTCAAAACAAAGTATTCCAACATTCAGGAACAATTAATTTAAAAAGTGTTATGATATTCCATTTTTAGTGGAGAGGTCAAGCCTATAATTAGTTAATTTAGTACGAGTTATAAAATGCCCACCTGTGTTTAGAGATTTACCTTAGCCAGAAGCTCCCTCTTCAGTGTGTGGTGCCACTGAGTCTGAAAGTTAATTGACTGGTGTTTCACAAGATATTTGTAGACAGGTACTCCACCATTACCTGTGAATGCTACATTAGCATCTGAGAATGCAGCCAGCTCTTCAGGTTCTTTGAGCTACGTTTTCGTATATTTTACCAAGCAAAAAGCTAGGAAAATGGAAAATCTTAAAAACTTGTTTTGAGTAAACAGCTCTTGGTATTTTTCCGGTATGCATGTGGACTTTCAGGATGAAGGGATGAAAGGAGATAAAGAAGCTAAATGTAGTGTAGCCTGCTCCGGGTTCTGAGGCAGAGCAAGAGTGTCGTGTGCTAGGGGAGATAGTTCTGTGCAAGCCTCTGTCAAAGTACCGTACACTTCAGGGAATTTTATAGCTGCATATGAATAAAAGAATGACTTTGGAGCTTTGCTTTGGGAAATGGCTTTGTAGTGCTTGCTGATATTTGACAATGTCCCATTTTTTCCTAACATCTGTGGACTCCAATTTATTCTGGCAGAGTCCTAATGTGAAGAGTTATGCATGTTTGTACGCAGGACATAGAATGTGATGCTGAAATTATACAAGAATTTCCTTTGTGTAGAAAAGACTTTGGCGGTTACAGAGAAATAAAAATAGAAAAAGAAATTCGGTATCTTGAAAACAACACAGATAATGTGGAAAATAAAGACTTCATGAGCTTCATGTTTTCCTTTAGAAATGCTTGTTACTGCAAAGCCTATGTGCATAGAGACTAACATGACAATTAACCTTGCTTGGGTCAAGTGCAATCTTGCAGGAGAGATGTGATCACTCTTGTGTACTTGATGGTAATTTGTTTCATTGGAAAGTGCTGTGTTTTAGGGGCTCTGGGGAAACCTTGTTTGGTCGTAAGACTCTCCAACCTAGCGCAGGCAAGGCCTTGGCCCTTGGTGCAGTGCCTGGTAACTTGTTTGTACTCCCTGAACTGAGGACAGCAGGACTGAGTGCAGTAAATTAATATGCATCTGGCACGTGAGTAGATCCACTTCCCTGCTGCCTGAAGCCTGACTTTCATATTGTATAATACTTGTGACAGCAGGATGATCAAACTTACAGAAGAGGTATTTCTTAGGACTGGAGAGAAGCAGACACTTAGTACTGACTGAAAGGCAGTACAGATAAAGATGCTGAATTTGAAAACCTCTGATTAAAAACCCCACTGAACAGTAGGAAGCATTTAACAATCACTGTGCTTAACTGCCCTATCATCATTTACATAGAGAACTGTTCAAAAGAGAGGATAGAATTACAATGGGGGAACCTGGCAAAATCCTGAAAGCTGCTTTTCTTTTAGCTTCCAAGCAGAAATGCATCTGGAATATACATTTCCACATTGTTCTTTATAAGGCTTTGATTTTGAATTCACATATGGTACTTAATTTGCATTTTTCATACAGTCATTAATGCTTGGTGAACTTGAAAGGTTTAGAAAAGTATTCAAAGGCTTGGATACTTCCCAGAAATGTATTCATGCTGTACTGGCCTGGAAATCTGGCATAAAATCTGCAGCTCGGATGCTGACCTGGGATTTCAATTCTTTCATTTTGAGGTATTTTAATAACAGAAGGCTGCTTCTCAGGCTTGTTGTATGTTTTATGCTACTTCTTATTCCTGTGAATCATTTAGCTGTTGGTACCATTTTGATCACATTTCTAGCAGAGGCCAAATACAAGGGATTGTCAAGAACAGGGAGCTGCAGGAAAAAAAAAAAACCCTCAGATCAATGTACCTTGAAGAGAAAGCATCAGATTTAGGGCTTGAAACTACCCCAGGAAAAAAAAAAGCTGCCCTCTTGATTCTTAATCTAAACCAGAAAGTGCAGGTCCTGTCCATGATAAGGTTGACAGCAGGGTCCCGTCCACATGCAGGAACTGCTGTGGGGTTCAAAGACTTGCAAGAAAGAAGGAACAAAAGCCAAAGTGTTCAAATGAAAGATGCTGGATTATTTTCAGAGGAATGCACAAGATCACGGGGATTGTTCCTCTTAACGTGGGATTTACTCTCAACTGGACACCTTCTGGTGCTATGCAGAGTGCAACAACCTTGACCAGCCGCAGGGAAGCTGCCTTTGCCGGGAGAAGACGTTCAGCTGCTAGGAAGACAAAGCAAGTCTTAGAGCGTGCATCTCTTAGAGATGCAATCTTAGTTTCAGATTCCAAAACAAACCACACAATAACACGAGGGAACTCTTTCTTTTGGTTCTCCTTTCTTATAAAGCAATAAATTATTTCAGATGAGAGGAGCACTGTGATAGCTGATGGGAGATGCAGTAAGGTTTCCTCCCCTCCTCCCATCATACCCGCCATCCAGGGGCATTGAAGTGCAGAGAGTCTATTGTTCTGCTTCTTCCTTTTCCTTTTATCTGTGCAGCTGTGTTCTCCATCAGATACCATCATGCTGCCAGAGCTACTCCTCACAGTGGGGGTAGGTGATTCGTTAAATGCTTGGTTTGGAGTAAACTACTTGGTCATGCAAGTTAGTCAGCCTGACAAAAGAACAAAAGAAAGAAACTAATTGGTAATTATTCCCTGTACGCCATCCCTTCTCTCGATTTATAAAAAGGGATACTTCTACAGCAGTGTTGTGTACCTATTTAATCACTTACACCAGCTGATGAAATAAAAGCTCTTGTCCCTTGGTCCCCTGCAAATTATTCTTGTTAATTATTTTTTAATTATCCTTCCATCATTGCTCCTGGTGCCACTTTCATAGTTTCTACATCAGTGGGTGCAGACATGACAAATCTGAAAGCTTACCACGGAGAAGTGTCACTGTTGCTGTGCCGGCTCCAGAGGAGCAGCAAGCGGTGGAGCGTGGCTCGGGGGACTCCAGGGAAGCCTTATCTCCCTGCTTTGCTCTAGGTGAGGATCCCTTGCTGGCACACGGGCGTGCAGGCGCGGATCAGCTCGTGCGCCGCGACACACGTGCGCGAGTGCGCACACGCGCTCATTAATTAGCTACACTCTCACTTTAGCGAGTTAATAACCGAGCGTTTTCAGGGTGGCTGACGGCTTATTATTCAGAACCACGTTAAACAGATGGGGACATTGTATCACTCCCTAATCCAGAACGGGAAGAAAAGGTCCCCAGCGTGGTAGAGGAGATTGCAGATTGCAATGCTCCACGGTTGTTTTCTGAGGGATAAAAGGGATGGATTAATTTTTGCTTTTGGACACGTGCAGTGGAGAAGTGAACATTTTGCTGTGCTATATAGCTGCAAGTATACAGAACCTGTGGTCACAGAATATGGGTCCTGGTGCAATTTCTCTGTCCTCCATACCTTCCCATTTTAAAAAATGTCAACCGAACTTGCTGGAAGATAAAGAGTGAAGCAGAACTGAAACCCTAAATGGGGATGTACAATTGAGGGAAAGGGAAGGAAATGGAAAATAATAAGTGTCTTTCCCCAGGGGCTGGAGATATTAAACCCAAAGTATTTTCAGCATGTGTGACCAAAGCAAGTCATGAGGCAAAGAAATAACGAGGCACAGTATTTGCATCAGAGTACTTATTTATTCCCTGAACAACATTTTTTCCCCCTGGACAAATTGCTTACAAACATATATTATATTTCACTGTTGCACCTCAATATTAGTTGGCAAGTGGCTCATGCAAGCAAGTTCAGCCTCTGGTCCACCTGCAGTGATTCACCACATGCCTTACCTGAGGAGTGGGCTTGCTATATGTGAGCCATACTTCGTGCAGAGTTTGATGGTTTTGTTATTTGATAAGAACTGGCACAATTTGTTTTATGTTGACCGTGAGGTGCTATCCCCCTTCTGTTTGCATAGCGATTGCTTAAGCTGGGAAATTTTACATGTTTCTCTGTTACATTTTAGCAAATAGTTTTGCAAAGGGTGGTCTGTCTTTCTGCATTTTCCCAGCTCCAGATTCTAGAGGACATTTTGCAGGACATTTTTCATAAGTAAAATAATCACTTTTCTTGGCATCTTAAAAATGCAAACTGGCATAAACCAAAATACTCTTAGAGCTGACATTTTTGTGTTGGGTCTTCATGGAGGACACAGGTTACTTACAGTGTTGTGATGGGTTGACCATGGCTGGATGCCAGGTACCCACTACAGCCTCTCTATCACTTCCCCCTGCAATGGGACAGGGTAGAGAAAGTATAACAAAAGACTTGAGTTGAGATAAAGACAGAGTGAGATCAGTCACTGATTATTGTCAGGAGCAAAACAGGTTGGACCTGGGGAAACTAATTGAATTTATTACCAGTCAAAACCAGATCAGGATAATGAGAAGGAAAACAAATCTTAAAACCACCTTCCCTTCACCCTCCCTTCTTCCTGGACTCTGCCTCTTCCCTCAGTGGTGCAGGAAGATGGAAATGGGATTATGGTCAGTTCATCACATGTTGTTCCTGCTGCTGCTCAGGGAGAGGAGTCCTTCCCCTGCTCCAGTGTGGGGTCTCCTCCCACATTGTTTGTGGAGACACTTCTTCAGTGTGAGTCTTTCTCATGGGCTACAGTTCTTCATGAATTGTTCCAATGTGGATTCCTTTCCATGGGGTGCAGTCCTTTAAGAACAGGCTTCTCCATTGTGGGTCCTCCAAAGTGGCATAAGTCCTACCAGGAAACCTGCTCCAATGTGGGTCCCTCTTTCTGTGGGTCTGCAGGTCCCTGCCAGGACTCTGCTCCAGCATGGGCCTCCCACAGGTTCACAGCCTCCTCTCAGGCGTCCACCTATTCTGGCATGGGTCTCCTCCATGGGCTGCAGGTGGATCGCTGCTCCAGAATGGACGTCCGTAGGCTGCAGGGGGAAAGCCTGCTTCAGTGTGCTCTGCACCACGGGCTGCAGAGGAATCCCAGCTCCAATGCCTGCAGCACCTCCTCTCCTTCCTTCTGCACTGGCATTGGGGTCTGACTTTGTTTCTCTCACATATTCTCACACCTCTCTTCTCTGGATGCAAATACCTCAGCACAATAACTTCTTTTTCCCTCTTAAATATGTTATCACAGACGCATTACTACAATCGCTGATGGTCTTAGCCTTGGCCAGCAGCGGGTCCCTCTTGGAGTCAGCTGGCATTGGCTCTGTTGGATATAAGGGAAGCTTCCTGCAGCTTCTGACAGAAGACACTCCTGTAGTTCCCCCTCCCACTACCAAAAGCCGGCCAAGTAAACCCGATACAGTCACCCCTTCAGTGCCTTTGGAGGCCATGAAAGCATCACATCAGCTGTTTTTGCTGGAGGAGTAACATCACAGGAGCACCTTTTTGAAGGGAGCAGAGCTGCCTGCTGACTGCTCACCATCACATGGTGCACATCTATTTAAGATCTGACTAACTTAGGACCACAAAAATATCCTTTTCATAATGTTATATGAGGTGGATAAGGTGCTGCAGCACTGTAATCCCGCATGATGCTGATGTTTGCTATGCCCATGATGCTGGTCATCTCAGGTTGTTTCCCTTGTTAAATTCTTCCATTAGTAAGGTTCCTTAATATTTAAATAGCTGATGCCCACATAAGAAATGATGTACAGCATAAAATTCATCCATACAGTCTCCAAGTATGGCCTTGGAGATCTGTACCTAGATCTGCCTTTTAAATGGATAAAAGATTTCTTAAGTATTGGCAGCCAGGCAGAGTTTACAACTGCTTTGGTTTTCTTGCTGCTATGAAGGATTGAGTTCCCTTTGTCCTTTCAAATTTTTCCTCTCACAGCTCACATTTGTCAAAAAACTTAGTCACAGAGTCATTTCTCTCAGGAAAATCCCAGGGGCATTTAATAACACAATGAAGAGAAATTGGCAATGTTTAGACTTTCAGGTGGAAACCGGATTGTAGATTCAAAGTTGGGCAGTCATGGCAAGTTTCCACAAAAGAAAAGAGAACAGTGATTATGAAGAGCAGGCAGGAGATGATAAAAAGGTGAGGAGGTGAATACAAGACATGAGTTAGAGGAAAGCCTATTACTTAGTTCTGAAATGATGGCATAAACCAACCTTTCATGTACCGGAGGTAAAATGGAGAGGTGGTAAGAGCACACATAGTACATAAGGAACAGAAGAGTGAAATGTGTAATAAGGTAGGTATAGAAGGAAAGACTGTAACTGTAAATGACTTGAGATTCTTAGGATTTTTGTTGCCTCTGTAACAATAGGTAATGAATGAAATGCAGATGAGTGATTTAGTGAACAAATGTTTCTGGCATATCTACTATGCCAGCAATTCAGCCTACCTGTGATTCAAAACCAGGTCCGATCTACATTCATGATCAGAATATTTTAAATCCAGTTAACTAACCCAGATGTAATTACTGATGTAATTACTGTTGCTATCTCCTGATACTAAAGGATGTGTACAAGACCAAGATACATGGCTCAATATAGACCTTAATTCTCTAGAAGAGAAATGAGATATGGAAACAATTGAGTAATTTTGGAATTCATTATTTATTGTGAATGTACACAGCCAATTTTTTCTTGGGATAAAGCCACTGCTGTCAGTTTAATTACATTGGGAGTAAATGTGACCCTCCTCAAGCCTTCTGTAAGTGTACAGTTTCTACTAAAGTTGTAACAGATCAATCATGAAAAGGTCTTGGCAGAAAAATCAGTAGGTAGGCAATAAAAAAGATAAAGGACACCGAAATGAATGGAATGACATGTTGCAGGATATTAGCTTTATGAAAACAACTTTGTCCAATAAGAAATGTTAGGTAGTGGCATGAGACTTGAACAAGCAGAGAACCCCTACCTCTGACAAAAATGATTGGTGCTGTTTCTAGTAAAAAATATTGTGGTGGAAGTGGCAAGTGTTTTCAGTGAGAGATGCTCTTTTACGATTAGAGCTGCTTAAATCAAATTAAATGGACATATCGATTATGCAAAATTTAAGGATTATCCATCCATCAAAAAGCTGATAGTCAGACTTGCATTTAAATTGCTGAGCTGGGGCCCACATAATGTGTTTCTAGTTTGGAGCTGCAGCACAGCCCAGTCAGCGCCCTGTGCTCTCCACTGCAGCCTCTACTTGCCCTACACCTGCTGTTGCACAGTGAGCACTGTGATTTGAAAATGCTGAGTGCCATGGAAATGCAAAATAAAGTCAAAATCTGCTTAACTGTATGAATTACTAGGTTTGCTTTGAAAGCACTTATTCTGCAGGAATTTGTATGTGCTTTTTGCTGGCTGTGGAAGAGCACGTTGTCCTTGTGATGTCACACACTCCATTTTGTTCTCGCTGTGCTCCACCTGTGGGTGGGGGGGAACACATGCCATTTTCCTGGAGGAGAGCTGAGCAGATTTTTTCTTGCAGCAGTCCTTGGTTTGTTTGCAGCTGTGCTTGTCTGCAACCGACCATGTTTATTCTGCCCCTGCATCTCCCTGCTCCTTTCTCTTCAAGCTCCTTTTTCTTCCTGAGGCTTCCCTTTACCTCTCACCACTGCTACCATTGCTATCCTCTTGCACTGCCTTCCTTTGCCTTGTGTCTATCTGGTTTCCTTCTCTTTCATTCTCCGGAAGTTCCCTCACTCTTATTCAAAATGAATAGGTCAATCCTCTCTATTATTTTCTGTTTGCTACTTGGTGGGTCTGAGACTTGAGCTCTATTGTTTGGGAAGTTACCCAACTGCTTTTACACCTCTTTTCTTGGTTTTTCCACTGTATTGGACCACAGCAGCAGGTGCTAGTCTTCCTCCATGTCCTACTCCTTTTCTTCCCCTGAGAAGCACCACTCGTGTTTTTTCCTCATTACTCCCTTGTACCTGGTGCTACCAACTTCACCCGGTTCCTCCTAATCAGTTTTCCATCCTAAATTTGGTTTTGGCCTCTTCCTCTCCACACTGTATTGACTATTGCCATAAATAACCTGCAGACACCAATGAGGCTGGGCTTCTGATGAAACTCCTGTCTCACTGTATTTATCTTCCAAGTTTGATTCAAAGCTGTTTCTAAGTCTTCCGAAAGGATGCATAATACAAATGAAGACCTGTTTAATTCTTTTCTACAGAATAACTGTGGGAAGGAGCTTTGAAAAAAATCAGCAGAGAACAGTGTCCTAAAACCCCTGCATATTGAAATTCTTGCCAGTGATACATCTACTACTTTGTATATAATCCTAAGTGTTGTGGGTTTAAAAAAAATTCCACATTTTATTTATGTAACTATTTGGTTGTTTATTTGGTTGGATCTGCCTTGCCAAGGTGTCCAGACTGTTATTATTGTTGTAATCTAGAACACAACCAGTGCACTGTGATGGTGATCCCTTTTCTTTAAAACAATGGATTCTGACTCGGTTCCCCCTCCCACTATGCTGTTGCTTTTGATAATTTGAAAATGGTCTTTTTGGAATTATGATGAGGGAATGTGGAAAGTAATAGGTGTACCATAGATTCCTTCTGAAGGTAATTAACTTTCTTTAAAGGAAGGTGGGCGTACTGCCTCATAATAAAAATCATCATTAGGAATCACAAAAATGAAAATAAATTCCTTCTTTCTCATGCAAGACTCAACTTTACATCTCCAAAACCTTTTATTCTCCCTAAATACCTTAAAAATGTGTAAGAGGGATCATTACTAATCCGTAAGAGAAGTAAATGGAAACATAAAAATTAAATTCTGATATTCCTAACACTTATGTAAATTGAGAATAGCCCTATTGATTTAAACTAAGTGGTTCTGTATTGCATTGGAATAAATGAGATATATGTGTTAAATGAGTTATTTGCTAGACAGAAAAGGGAGCTACCCAGGATGTCCAATCATCCAATTTTTATTTTTTTAATGGAGTTTTGTTTTCTCTCCACAGCTCGTTTTTACTGTTATTGTCACTTCTTCAGTGTAGTCTTAATGATGAGCTTATAACATTTATGTTCATTTGCATGGCAGGGAGCTGAACTGCCACAAGAAAGAAATATATCTTTGGAGGAGGACTAACAGGAGAAGAAGCTGGGTCATAGAAAAGGAAATCACTTGTTCAAACTGACTCAAATATCAGAAAATGAGATTAAAAAAATTGTGATGAGCATATTACTCTGTACAAATGTTCACCTCCTGCACCTCATTTTTTTTTTCTGCTGTCAGTCTTTTATTTCAGAATAATGCAATGAATTCTTTGCAGATTTGTATATTGACTTAAACCTTCAGAAGTGCATTGCCAACACACAAATAGAATACGACTGTAAGGAAAAAAGCCTACTTAAGGCTCCTGATTTAGCAATGAATGTGATATGGGCCTATTACATTGTCTGAGACCTTAAAAAAAAGCAGATTGCTGACAGATAAACAGAACTTCTGTGAAACTAAAAGCTGTATTTCCAAGCCCGTTTTCACACATTACATGATGACCAAGTACAAAAATATAAGTATAGGCCTAATTTTAAAAGTATGCTTGCATTCAGTTAAACTATTCATGTACTTAAAAACCTGAATGAATTGAGGCTAAATATAGAGCTCCTATTTTTGTTGAAATCATGTGTTTGACTTCTAAGACAAATGGAGAGCTTTGCACCAATGTCAGCTTTGTGTACTCAGCTGCACGTTGTCATGTTTATTGTCTAACTTCTTTTGACTGAGTTGCTTTGACTGTATTTGGCCTTTAAAATATTGTTTTTGTTTGTAAGGGGAAGAGAAAGTGGGGTGATTTCTTGATGGAACCATAATTTACAAAATCCCGATCCTTCGAATATGGTAGAAGTGAGTAAAAGAAAGTAGTTTCCTTTCCTAATAATCCAAGCCTTCCTTTCCCCCCTCCCCCACTGTGTCTTTTACAGCCTTTTATTTCTTTCTGTTTAAAAATCCTCTCATTTTTGTTTCTAGACCACATAAGTGCGTCTCTGCCTGTCAGACCTCCTGCCACCCCCTGTGTTTATGCATCTGGCATTTTAGGCTTTGGTTGTGTAATGACAGCTTCCGCAAACAGCAGACAGATCTCTGAATTTACAGAATGTCCACAGTGAATATGCCTGTTTTTCTTCCTCTGCACAGCTCAGTTTCTGACTGGTGTTATGTGAAGCTAGGATTCTGGGTAGTAGCAGCCACTGCTTCCACTCACTTTGAGAGAAGATTTATTTGCCTCTCACATTTCTCCCAAATAACAGCTAGTTTTTCCAAGAACAGCAGTATATGACCCTTCCCCAGGTACAACAATTACATATCTTCAAAGTGTCTATTACATTACAAATGTGAAAGTTTTTACCCAAGCTGTAAAATGATATAATCATGGTAGACATGGCTAGAAGGGTCCTTGGGAGGTCCTATTCATTCTTCTGTTGAGACAGATTTAGTTATACTGAGAGACTTTCTCATACGTGTTTGCATACTATGTTCTTAAAAGTATCCCAGCCAAGTGGGTCGCTTTCCTAAATGCTCCTCTATACTATTGCCTAATTGTCCTTCTAATTATAGACATTTTTTATGCCTTGTGTTTACCTTACATTCTATTTTCTTGATTTAAAACCATTACTGATTTCCCATTCACCAGTGAACACAAAGAACATTTATCTTTTAAATATCTGGAAATTGTTACCATGTCTTTTTTATTCCCCAACTCAGTAAATTGAACTTCACCTTTTCCCATTTTTCTTCAAGGGTCTATTTTCTCTTCTTTTCTTTTTTTTTATTTGTTTGTTAGTTTGTGTTTTTTCTTTCCTTGTTATTGTTCTCTTTGAAGAAGCTTTCTGGTTAGCTTCTTTCTTGAGGTTTGGCAGCCAAAAGGACACAATGACATGTCAGTTGAGCTGTAACCTCTCTGAGGTATGTGGGAGGCTTGCATGAAAGAAGCTTCATTTTACAAATAGGTGGCCTGAAATGAAACAGGGCAGTGAAATGATAAGTGACTCTGGGCAGTTCCTGATCCTTTTAACTTTGTGGATCCCTTTTGAGAATGTTTCTGTTTGGATGGAAATTCTCTATTTCATAATTACGCACCTGGTAGTTCCTGCATTAGAGTGATGGTTTGCGCTTGTCTTTACTGAATCACATGCGTTATATGTTTTTACTCCAATGACTTTTAATGACCTAATATTTGAAAGTATTTACAGTTCCCTAATCCTCCATTATTTTTCTACCCAAGTGTGTGAACCCAAAAGCATGGGATGAACTGAGCAAAAGTCCTGGAAGATTCTAAATTTTATATGAGACAAGTTGTAATTTCCTTGGGATGACTTATACTTGTTATTGGAAAGAAATTTGGCATGGACAAGTATTCAACTAGATGCAGCCCAAAATCTTATTCCGCACACTGGGGCAGCTGGCCATTAGTCAGGGATGAAATGAATAATGATTTACTGTATGAACTGAGTTTCTTAATCTAACAGAAAGTTGTCTTTCAGGTCTGTCCCTTGTCTAAATTCATCAGTCTTCACATCTGAGGTAGCAGAGCTCCCTTTCTGTGTCCCTGGATTATTTTCCTTTTAAATGACAGGGAAGTTGCATCTTGTAGCAAGGGGAAGCTGTAAGTACAGCTTTTCTGGGAGGTGGTTCACTTTGGGACTTGGGTGTTTTTGGCCATTGTGACACAAACCACTCTTCACCACTTAGCAGATGCTGTTGTGCTCTTCAGAAACCTGCTGATGCAAGCCAGCATCATCTGCCTGGGATCAGAATCTGGCCTTTCATCTCTGTTTACTGGAAATCTGCAATGTTATTTTGTTTTCTAGGACCAATTTGTACCAGTTCTTTGTTCAGCCCTACCGTTAGGAAGTGGAAAATTTCATCTGCGGGGCAGTCAGTGATATAGAAAAATTAGTAAAAGGCTTAGTTTCCATGTGACTAGTGGGAAAGTATTTTATTATTTTGGCTATGGATTTTACGACTGGCCAGAAACCAGCTTTTATCCCATTTCCTTTGTACTGGAGTATTTTCTGCTTGTATTTCAATTCCTGTTCTGCACACAAAGATTCTTGTACTTCCTATTAGGGGTACCTACAATTTTTGGAGATAATTTTCAGTGATGACAGGTATATGTAAACATCTGTGGAGTCTTGGAATCTCAGTTGCTGTGTATTTTGCTTTCACAGTTTGTTTTTTTCATTAGCAAAACCAACGGATCTGTTATAGATCAAAGTTCTCTAGGCTATTTACTAGAACAGATTCAGAAACCAATGCAATAAACCTTAATTTTTTTTTTTACTTTGCTATGCAATGTGATCATGTGTTTCAGCAAAGAAATTGTCTGTGTTCTTGAAGGCTGAAGGAACTGGTTATAAAGCACAGCCCATAAAAGCTTACTGTAACAACAGAAGAGCTTACTGTGACAACACAGAGCAAACAAAGCAGGAAAACCTTTCTCCCATTCAGGGGTTCAATGTAGATGCTGACACCTCAGCTCCCAAGCAGGGGTCATAATGAATTGAACTTAACTGTTGCAAATCAAATACTGCTGATCAGATTCTCTTTTCAATGCCTACACAGCACTACTCTGTATGTGTATCATAAGCATGTAATTTGTATCTTAGAATAGTACCTGTCTGATTGACATGACTTTGTGTATTTATACTACATTATATTTTAAGATCAACAGTTCAAGAGTCAACGATGTTTCCCCTGGAGTAGCATCACTACTTCCACAGCTCAGAACAAGTAGCATCAAGCACCTGGAGAAGACTGTACATCTTTTCTAACAAATAAAAAGTATGAATCTGAATTTGGGTAACATTTTGACTTGAAGCCTTTTCTTAGAAGAATTTTTCTTGCTGTTTAAAAAACAAGTCAATAAAGATTTAGTATAACTACTCTCAGGAGGTCTCATACTTCTGTAACTCACCTCTTGAAAGAGATAGTCAGAGGAATAATAGCAGTATTCTGCACAAGAGGTTTGGACAATGACTGCAAATTTCTGAATTATTACCATGAATTGGATTTGAATGTCTCTTTAGAAACTAACCCCTTTACTGCCACATTACTTTTTATGCCAGAGGTCACCTCTAACACTTTCAGCGAGCTAATGATTTTGTCTTAAGTAAAATCTTTTGGGGGGTTTATAGTTACTTTGCAAATTCATTTGCTCATAGCAGTGTATTTATGTAAAGCAGAACTTTAGTAGGAAATGATACAGGGCATACAAAAGGAGAAGGCTATGAGAATTTTTTAGATATGAGGTTGAAGGGGTTCTTTCTGGGGGGTGAACAGAACCATGTTCCTGGCACATTGAACATGCAGTCCAAGGTGCCCTGCCAGGCAGAGCTTGGTAAAAAAGGCAGAAAGAACCAGCTGCTCCCTGCTGTGGGGCAGAGAGCAGATGCTATTTCATTCATTGTTGTTATTTGAGCAAGGTGATTTAATGTACTGACAGGCTCGGTCTTTTCCTTCCTGAGTTTTCTGCAAGGGACACGCAGGTGGTTCTCACACACTTGAGAGAAGAGGAGCTTCATCCTTATTCTCTCTGGGCTATAGAAAAAGCATGGAGACACTCCTCATGCATTTCTTGAAGGCTGGCACTCTGTTCATATCTTGGGGCTTTTTTTGAGGAAGGTTTACAGCTTGTAAGTGTTCTACAGGAAAGTCTCAGTGTAGAGGACGGTGCAGTGGCTGCCTCTGTGTGGAAGGCCAAGGGAAATAAATCTTTTGCTGATCCTACTCTCTGGGGACCTTCTGAATTCCATGATCTATTTGTCATGGATAGCTCATCTTGGATCTTTGTTATTCTTACTTCATACTATGACCTTCTAGTCTTTACCCTCATCTATCTATATGACTGCATTTTTAGACTACAGAATTCCATCTTGCTTAAAGATTGAATCTTACTTTTAAATTTTTGTGTCAGATCTTTTATACTTGGGGACAACAATGGTTTCATTGTCATGAATTAAAATGGCGTAGCAGTGACTCATGGGTGCATCAGAAATCTGCTTTAAATTTCATTACTATTCCCATTCCTTTTGCTTTCTTTTTCACAGTCTTTATTCTTAGACTTATGGTTTGATCCCAGAATTATTTCTACTCCTCTCTTGTGATGCCTTGCCCCTTAGAACACCCGGATGAAACCTCTGAGGGGCTACAGGCCATCCACAGGCACTCTAACTGGGATCTTTGCAGAGGGATGACTGCTGGTGGTTTGCATCTTCTTTCTGTTCTTCATCTCATTATGGACAGGCAATGTCTTGCTCTGCTACACAGCCAAGAGACAAATGCAGGAACTGGTGAGGAACTAGGAGGGACATGGAGTTGGGGCTGGTGGGAGTCCCAGAACTTATTTTAAACTTCTAACTTATTTTAAAAGAGCATTCAACAGGGGCTTGTGTCAGGATGGCTAGGGCACCAGCACCTCCTTTGTAAACTGGGAAATGGGAAGGGCAAGTGGACTCTCTCTCCAAGGGGAGAGAGTTGGATCTTAAGGCAGTTGTCAGATTTTCTTATCTATTAATGAAATGGATTAAGATAATGTTGCTTAAATGGCAGTTTACATTTCTATAATTTATTTTCCTTCTAAACGTTGTTAGCTCTTGTGCTCTCTTTTTCTTTCTGTAGTATGCCTGTGCATGTAATACATATTTACAGACTGTGTTTATAGTTAACAGGCTTTTTTTTGAAGAAATAAGGACAACATATTCACAAGAAGTCAAAAAGTATTCACAACCAACCCTAAATGTGTGAAACACTGGGTCTGGTGAGTAATTATGGTCACCTCCAGCCCTGTTGCATGAAAGATACAGCATAAGGAAAGAGCATCTTGAGCAAGACATACGATCTGTCATGGCAACACGATTCAGAGCTGAGGTGTCAAGCAAGGTGGGGAGGGGGAAAGGCTTTCTTAAGCAGAAGTTGTGTTGCAGCCTTATGAGTATTCACTTGTCTCTTTCTGACTTACCTCCTACTCACGCTCTGCTGCCAGCCATGAAGTTTGACTTGCAGGCAGTGCTGGCAGCTTCTCTTGCCTGGAGATCGTACGAGTGTCTTGTCTGAGCAGACTGGCTCTGACTAAGATACATGACTCCACAGAGAGCTCTTCTGGAAATGAGGCCTCTGTCTTCATCCAGGTTGCTCATAAGAAGTGTGAAATTCTCCCTAAGGGTAAGAACACTGGTCAACGTATGGGTTGCAAAGAAGAAAAGAACCTCATCCAAACTGCCAGCTGTCCTCTAGGCACACATTTAGGAAAGATATCTGTGTGTTCTGCTTCCTAGCAGCTAAGTGAGGGCATTATCTTTACAACATTATCCTTCCAAAAGCCTTTTGGGATACTAATGTCTTGCATTCCCAAGGGGTGGAGAGCTATAGCTCAGAGATGATTTATCAAATGCTACACAAGCTGTGTCTGTGCAGCAGAGTGCAATACTCTGTAGGAAGCTCTGATATGTCTTTGCCTTGTATCTCTGCAAGAGGGCTTTTGAGCTTGAAAGTGACTTTTAGTGGTGTCTTCTGTGTGTGTCTCTTTCCGACAGTGCCAGTAAATGTTTACAAGGATCATGACTCTGCAAAGCTTATCATGAGTGTCCACAATCTCTTGAGTCCTCTGAACTGAAGGAATTTAAATTGGCATTGATGTGTGCTGACTGTTTTTGCATTTTTCAAACAAGTTCCCACTAACTAGTATGATCACTGTTTTGCGAGGTTTTTCTTGTACCAGTCTGCCCTATTTTGACACCTCCCACTGGTGCTCTGTAAAAAATTAGCCTTCAATACATTTTGCTACATTTATCTATTCATATACTTAAAATAAAACTTTTACTACTGTAGCTGTTGACATGTGACTGTAGCACACCCAGCACTGGCAGAAATGCTGTCCAGTGGAGCAAATAATGTTTTACTTTTTACAGCTGACTGGAGTTTCCAAGACTCTTTGTGACTCTTGCAGAAATTATTTTCTGGTCAGCTGTACTTGAGGTTTGGTTCTGACATTTATTAAAAAAGTGGGAAAGAAATGGTTCACCAGGAGTAATTTCTATATGCCCAGCAATTGGATATGCTTACAGTGTGAGTAATGAAATATTACTAGGAGAGAAGGATATTGTTCAGCAGGAGAATTCACTGAGAAAAGTGTCCAATGATAGGCTGAGTGATGAATATACTGTAAGTATTGCACATGGGCAAATATTATGATAGTGGCTTAAATCAGGGAAAATACAGCATGATGTAGTGTAACCTAGGTCTTGGAATCCAGAGTTATGGATTAGCTGCAAAAAAGCTGACTCATTATTTGTGCCTCTGGCAGATTTCTGTTGCCTGACTGTGTGTACCTATTGCTCGAGTCAGGATTTGGTTTGTGGGCTGGTGAGTAAAATTTACAGCATTTCTAAAAGCATGAAACTGAAAAATGAATTTTTGAACAGGCATATGTTGCACATCTTACCAGCAGCAATTATTTACTAAGGCTACAAAACCAGTGCATTACAGATGTTTCTCTGTTTCACCTGAAAAACTTGACACGCTGCAGAATTTTTTATGCCTGTATACCAAAAGCGCTAAAGGAATGCATCTTGCAAATTGATAGGCTGTTCTAGAGTTTAAAACATAGTTGGATCACTGCGCAGTAATATCAGTTTAATTACAAAAGCCGTGTTACTTTAGAGTCTATTAGATCACTTCTAGTTTTTATAATCTCTACTTTCACCTAATCCCATGAAGTTGAAATTAATGTTGTAATTAATTAATTACAACAAAGAAAGGTTTTAAGGCTACTGGATTTCCCTCATCACAGTAACTTTAAAACAACACTTGGCTAAACTGGTACAGCATTCTCCTGGCACATAAATAACACGGTATTCCACTGTTGGCAAAATAACTTATAAAAAAAAATTCAACCATTGAAGGGTTTATTCTTGGATCAGCAGAGGCATGCACAAAACCTATTTGAGCTAATAGGTTTGCAGGCACAATCCTGATTCCTTACATCAAATAATGTGTCAGCATGATCAGATTTCTTGATGCTGGATATCTGCAACTTTTCTTAAAGTCAGTAAGAGATGTGTTGTATGTCCATGGTGCATACTGCATATATACAGGAAGAATCAGGCTCCATATCTCCCTTCTGTAGGTGCTGAATACTCATACCTTTTGTGTGTAGTGGAAACTGAGGGCCTCATTTTTTTTAGCTAAATGGAGCTAATAAACAATGAAAGGAGATATTCATAGCTCTGTGAGCTTTGCTCATTAAATGCAGAAATGGGCACTGTGAGGTATAAAATGTTAACCCTGTAGAAAGTGAATTGCCTTGGACTCTACACACAGAATTTAATACAAGATGATATTTTAGAGAGAGAATATATACGTATCTATCTCTATATACTGTATAGATACACAGGAAAAAAGGAATAAGTTATATCCTTGAAAGTGCAATGAGAAATAATTCTGACACTGTTTTCTTCATGAGAAACTTATATAGATATCTTCCCCCCACCTCCCCTTCTCTTTATTGCTCATTATTTGTACTGTAGACTCCATTAATAGGCAGCTTACATGCACAGGTAGGTCCTCGGTATAGTAAGAGACCATTTCTGTCTTCCAGAATCTTATCATCTGTGCATCCTGCTGAATTCTCCAGGATTTACTGTAGGGAGCTGAGTTATGTTTGTTTTTGGAGAAACTGGTTTGATAAAAACCTAAGTCTGTGTTGAGGCAACAACTGTTTTACGATATTGTTCTGGTTTAACACCAGCTGGCAACTCAGCCCCAAACAGCTGGTCATTCACCTCCTCTCAGTGGGGTGGGGGAGAGAAAGGGGAGAGAAAAAATGAAGAAACTTGTGGGTTGAGATAAAGGCAGTTTAATAGATAAAGCAAAAGCTTTGCACACCAGCAAAGCAAGATACGGAATTAATACCCCACTGCAGGTGTTCAGCCATCCCCAGGAATGCAGGGCTGTGTCACTTAAAACAGTGACTTGGGAAGACAAGCACCATCACTTCAGAGGTCTGCCCTTTCCTCCTTCTTTCCCTGGGTTTGTATGCTGAGCGTGGTGCCATATGGAATGGGATATTCCTGTGGTCAGTTGGGCTCAGCTGTCCCAGCTGTGTCCCCTCCCAACTCCTTGTCCACCCCCAGCCCCCTTGCTGGTGGGGTGAGGAGCAGGAAAGGCCTTGGCTCTGTGCAAGCCCTGCTCAGCTGTAGCAAAAACATCCCTGTACCATCAACGCTGTTTCCAGCACAAACCCAAAACACAGCCCCATACAAGCTGCTATGAAGAAAATGAACTGCCAAAATCCACACAGGTATAATCAAGCACCAAGTTCCAAACAAGAGAAATGAGTGTCTTCTTAAAACACTTGTTGATTTTGTGCTGACTGATTATTATTCACCTCCTTTTTTTTTTTTATTTTTTGTCAAAAGTAACTCAGCTATACTGTACTGAAGTACACAATATGTGCTAGATGAGCAAGTTGTCATTACGTGGGCTGGAATATGTAGCATTATCTTCCTAGCCAGATATCAGTGGTGTGTATAAGTAAATTACATTCCTGAGTAGCTCTATTAACTTTACACATGAATATGTATTTTCAGCAAATTCTATGGCATAGTCTTGCATATAGAATTACTCATATATAAAAATTTCTGCAAGGAAAAATATTTGCAGCAAGAATATGGATTACCCCTTCTAAAGAGTAAGCATGTAAATTCTGAATAGAATTTTTAGGCCACATGTATTCTAATTCTTAATTTCATATTTTTCTGACTCAGATTTAGATCTACAAACTTGTTATATGGAGAACATGGTTTTTTCCTTTTTAAGGGAAAAGAAGATTTATTTCAAGGCTAAAAGGACCTGAAAAAATTAGTAGAGTATAGAAAAGCAGTAGTCAAGTATGTAATGCAAGCCAATAAAAATGTAGTTGGCACAGGAAACCAATCAGAACTGTTTTTTCCAATCCAACACAGATTAGGTAAATTGAATATCGGTAGATAAAAAAAAGAATTTAGGAAACTGTTTATCCCACCAGGCACAAGGCTTAAGCCAAAAACACTTGGATCATCCAAGGCAGTGATAGATAGTGTGACAAAGCATCACTAAAATAATGGTCCCCAATAGATTGTGGACATCTTGTATTGCCCTGAAATTCTCCATTTTGTAGATGTTGTGAATTATATGAGGATATGATGATTTATTTAAGCAGACATGGTGATCTTTTTTCTTTTCAGAGGACAAATATGAAGGTTTAAAGTGGTCCAGACCCTTTAAAAATGACAATTTTCACAAGCGGTTAAAACACCATCCAAAGCCACTGTCTGAACATAAACTGTAAGGTGTGTAATGTGGGATCACTGAGCATGTGTTTTTACGAGCAATTAAATATTAACTTGGGAACAAAAGTTTTCTGAAAACACCTTTATTTCCTTAAAGCAGAGAGTCCTCTCAATTACCTTGTCTCAGCTTTAGAAAATAACTACTTCAAAATCTGTTATTTCTCCACAGCTCCTGCAGCTGAAACTTTTGCAGTTGCTTTAATTTGTCCCATATGTGTGACCAGCTGAGTCAAACTCATAAATGGTGAGCATCTTAATAACTAACAGACCCTTTCAATTTAAGACTTAAGAAGGCACTTTAGGTGGATTGGACTCTAAGGCAGTGCTATCAGAAGCTTTGGTAGCCAGGGGTCTCTTTACTGGAGAAAAACTTGGGGTCAGTGGTGGGAATGGTTCTAAAATGCATCCTGCTCTTGGAAGGAACCTGAACAGCTGAAAGGTGATTTGGACGCTTGATATGAAGAACTTTAGCCCATGCGTGTGGGCACACAAAAGGGTTTTTCTCCTGAGGTGGATTCTTCACGCTGACTTTTCACATCTCTTCATTTTTCCTACTTACCAGCTTTACCTGTATGTAGGTATAGTGGGTGAGAGGCAGCCAGTCAGAAGCAGCTTGGAAACTGCTTAATAGGACAGCTACATACGTTTTGCTAAGGAGTATTTCCTAGTTATTTATTATTCTTGATGCTTAGTATAACAACATTAAGACACTACTCAGGCATTTCTGAATGGGGGCCATTTGAATCTGCATCTGGAATGCAGACATCAATTCACCTGAGAACTGCATTCTCTGAAATGTCTTTTGCTGGGATCACACATAACGTGTGAGTTATTCAGCTAATCAAAATAGTTTTTCTAAGCCTGTTGCTATTTGCATCCAGCAATAGGAATTTGTTCTTGTCCAGCTGATTGTGCTCTCTCTCATTCATTCATCCTACATTATAGACCTGCTTCTGAAGGACGCTGAGTACCTGCGGTTTGATTGAAAGTTATTGCATCTCTCAGGAGTAAATTTAATTTGAGTGATACCCCATATATTGCAGTGTGATATGATGCATTAAAAAATAAAACACTGACGGAGTATCTACAAGCCATTATTTTCAATCTTATTTGAGAAAAAGAAATCTTAGCAGAGAAAGCCATAGAATTAAACTTTTTTATTCTTTGACTAATACATGAATTCACTGAATTTTAGAAAAAAAGAAAAAAGAAAAAAAAATAAGGCATTGAACATAAACAACCTTCTGGCAGCTGTTAACAGCTGGGATTGGTGGTTTGGTACTAACATTATTTCAGATAAATGAAAAAGCAGAATTGTAAACAAAGGAAAATGGTCGATTCCCCAAGTGAAACGTGGGCTGATGCCTAGTATTTATAGCTGAGTACATCCTCATTAATCCATTCTGGCTTTTTTCTTTTATACTGACTAATAAAGAATACTAATGCAACATTTCTCTGCTGTTTCTAACTTTTCTGTTATACTCAAGACCTTACTTGCTAACATACATATTTCTTTTCAAAGAGCTCATGCAATTTTTACTTAGATTATGACATAGAAAACAATCCCTGCATTTCTTAAACTATTAATGAATACTTTATGTGATGAAAACCTACTGAAGCCAGCAGGAAACAAAATCCAGCAATTAGATAGCAGCAGCAATCTGTTTTTCTTTTCTGATTATGATTCAATGGAAGAGTGGAGGTTATGGTAATTATGTCTTCAAAAAAATACTTAACAATATTTGCCTGTTTCTGACATACTTGTCCATAGAGTTAATTATCTTATCCTAAAAAACCCCTGTGTACTCCAATCAAATCTATTCGCAGACTCAAATTTATATCAGAGCATTTTTAATAACATAATTTTTTTTGGCCACAGCCTTTAAGAAAAAAAAAAGTTATATTAGCTATGAAAAGAGCATTATTTAGAGCTTACTGCAAAGATGCACAGAAAGACTTACAATGGTGTCCATAATTTTGGGGACTTATGACTCAATTCAGTCAAGTCGTAGCACTGGCAAAAATTACTTTGTTCTCAACATGGTCTTAGTCCATGTGTCACTTTTAATTTTTGTCTGGACTGGTAGAGAGTTATTATTATGTGGTTTCTATTGTAAAGCTGTTGTATACGTGATGTTTACTGAAAATTGTGAGCTTTGTAAGACAATGTGTTTTAAAAGGTTCAAATCTGGGTTTTTTACTTTTATTTCAGGATCACATTTTCAAAGGAGTTCAAAAGTCAGCACTGCAGAACTTGTTTGGAAATAAGGCTTTAGTTTGGCACAGGTAGGTCTTTGCTGTCCTGATCTAGCTGGACTGAAGATCAGCAGTAACAAGAGCTGTTAGGTGAGCTCTACCACTAGCAATAATGCATTCTGTCACCTACTGAAGGAGCTAAATTTAATATTTCATTTACAGTTAGTAATATGTAATAAGTATAAAATTTTGGATGAGATGTTGCTGAAAATAACTTCCATTCTGTAACCATTTCCATTTTGAGAAATTGTGATGAGCTGGTTTGACCACATAACTGATACATTTGGACGCTGAGTTTGCTCAAAGACTTTGTTTAGGTGAGGTCAGCCTTGACCTGTGTTTCCCTCAGGGAAGTGTCAGGCTGGTAAGGCCTTGGAGCAAGGGAAATTGAGACAGAGACTTTTTCAGGCTGACTCTGCTCAATGGTCTTCTGTGAAACTCTGTGGAACTCTATGACCAGTGTTCAATGCTAAAAAAGCTGCATTTCTGGAGGCTCAAGCTTTTGCTTCCTTCTCAGAGCCCTGTTCCATAGCAAGATTGCATTTATTATGACTGTTCTCCTTTAGTGGCCATCATCTTGCACAGGGTTGGTTGTGTGACTGCTGATGATTGCCAGTGGACAGGGAAGAGTTTTATGGATATCTTTATCTTCACAGAACCCATCTGTATATTACACTGAAATACTGAAAATATTCCCCCTTAGGTTAGGACACATTGATGTTGAAGGCAAGGGTGCTGAAATTCTGTCTGCAGACCAATAGAGGAAGAAAACCTTTTAAAATGCAGTCTACTATTTTCTCAGTAAATATTAATGGTCTACCTGTTGTCATTTCTCATAATCCACTTTCTGAGAATGTCATACAAGGTCCTCAATGGTGTACGAGGTGCATGCTGTTCACAAGTGGGGAAGTGCAAACAGAAAGCTGGGGACAGCTCCTGAGAAGATAAACACAAACCCAAGGAGCTGGCACAAACAGGCCAGTTTTTGTATGCCTACAAGAAGATTTGCTGGAATGATGATTGCTGGGGAGCTTACTTGAATTATTTAAAATGACTAGTAGGAAAATGTATTAATGTCTCTCAATTGTGTCCCTGAGCTATGAACTGTAATGCCGCTCCTTAGCTACCTTCTGTGATGATGGAGTCACTTGAATAGAAGTACTGAGACACAGCAGATCAAAGAGTGACTGCATAAAAAATGCTCGGCTTTATCAGACTATCTCAAATATAAGTTAAATACTCATCAGGAAAGCTTAAAAGTTTCGAGATAAATATTTAAAAAAAAAAGATAATTTGGAAGATCAACAGGAGGGAGAGTGTCAAACATTAGAAACCTATGCTTCCTGCATAAGGTGCCTTCTTGATATCATCTGGAATATTGCTATGAGGCATGGCAAAATTTTGAATTAAGCTTTTTATTCTAGAAAGTGTAGAGTCTTCAAGTTCTGCCAAAATTCCCCTTGCGATTATTGGATGAGTTAGAGAGGAACCCAGAGATCTAATGTAGTGAAGCATGGCTTTTAAAAGACGGTAAAAAAAAAAGTGTGGAAAGTCACTGGAATTTATGTAAAGAAATTTACCATGGCATTCTTTTTTTTTTTCATAAATTTTCCTTTATTTTTGTAAGCAGCCTTAGTTATCCAACTGTTTCACAGTTCAGTGTGGGATGTTTGCTTTTGCATTGAATAGAGATGTCCCTGAGAATTACCATTCTTGCTTTAATCTATTTAGCAACTGCATATGGCCTTTTAATATGGAGACTTTGATCACAGCTCTGAGTTCAGTTTGTTTCTGGATCTTCCTTTAACAGTAACTGTGGAATTGTATCACTGTTTAATATTGAATTAAATATTCAGTAGTGAAGATTCGTTTGTCTATATTCTATTTTTCTGATTTCTGAAAACTTTTTTTTCTCTAGTAATTGCAAAACTTTTACTCCCTCTACATTTTCAGTCACACTGTCTTTCATGTGCTCAAGGTGTTCAACATAATTGATATTATATTGATATTGTATAACTGATAGCAGACAGCCTACTTGAGTAAAATATGAGACAGAGACCAGCCTGAAAGATGCCTGTTGGAACAGACAGAGCAGTGACCACCTCACTGTGTTGGGATGGTTCTGTGCTGTGAACTCAGAGGGCTCCAAGTTGGGCAGCAGAGCTGACACTGCACTGGAGGAAGCCCGGGTGGAGACAAAGGGCTGGATGACCCCTGTGCAATGGGCCCTGCTCTCTCATTCTGTTAATTCAGCTCTTTTTTTTCCTGGGGTGTCAGCTGGGGCTAGCCCATCCTCTTTCAACATTGTAAGATTTTGACGAAAGAAGCAGCATTTGAGGCAGAACGGTTTATATTTTTGGCGGTGTAAAATGAGAAGCATTTTGTGAAATGGGAAAATCAGGAGTTTGATACGTTATGCAGAAAACTCTGGTATTGACACATAGCTGAGCATTGGAGAAACACATTCAAACATTATTAGAGGTGAAGACCTAGTAGGATACCTGGATAGATTGTGGTCTTGAGGTGAAAGCTTTTGTGACAGGCAGGATGCATTATACTCTGCCACAGAAAAAAGAGATAGCTGGGGGTAGCTTTGGGAAAGATTATTTTGATCATACTGAGCTTGAGTTATGCTGTTAATATAGGCTGAATGTCTGTGTTCAGTTCAAATGGTCGAAAGCTGAGCACCATTATTGCTAATCACCCCCAGAACCTGCTTTTTCCTGCCAAAACACAAATGCAGATGTGCTGACACAGCAAGTTTCCATGGCTTGGGCTGGAGCCACCTTATATTATACATTTAGTGCCTGCAAGAAGAGCCAATTTGCTACTGGCAGGTAGCAGTTTTCAAATTTCCATAGAGTTTCACAGAAGGCCATCTAGGAGAGACAGCTTGGAAATGGCTCTGTTTCCCTTGCTCCAAGGCTTTTGCCTTAGCAGTCTGACACTTCCATGAGAGAAATGGAATAAAGGTGGCTTGTTCCAGCAGACTTTCTATTGCTACAGCTTGTTATCTGGTTTGAGCCAAGGATTACTCCTTTACTAGCTTTGAGGGCAGAGCACTCCCTGTCATCAGGAGAGTTCACATCGGTGGGCTCAGACCGCACATGGGGGGGAAATGTGTGTGACTTTTCCTGGTGCCCTGTGGTGCTCTGCTGTGCTGTGTGCCATGTTAGCTCATTTTCCTGCCTGCTGAACAACTGGATGAGGTGTAAATCTGAGTGCTGGACTGTGAGCAGTAACATGGGAGGCAAATCTGGCTGGCCCAGAAACTGCTGCAAATGCTGCCAGCTACCTCAAAACTCTATTAAGACAAGAATTGTACTGGAGCCATACAGTTGGTTGCCAGATTTCAAAGGCCATATTCCTTTTGCCTACTTGAGGGAACAGCAGACATAAACCACTGTGAGGGAAGGCTCAGGGTTCTAGGGGCTGCTGTACTTTTGGAAGGGTTGCAGCCTGGTTTTTTGCAGCATAGTGCCATTTGGCACGAAACACAGTGGCAGCCTGATGGTGGTGCCTTTTTGAAAGGGAAAGCTACTCAGAGCTGTGTCTTTTTGAAAGAGAAAGCTACTCAGAGCTGTGTCAGAGTCTGGCTCTGCCAGAACTGTCCCTAAGCTCTGTGAGGGTTGGGCTGAAGCTTGAACTGCATGAAATGAAGGAGGGCAGGTTGTCACCGTGTCTGCCAGTCACCCTGCCTGCGGTGAGCATGGGCAGCTGGAGAGATCTGCTGAGGGACGTGTTCCACAGAGTCAAACTGTCTTCCTCACACTTGATTATTTCTGCTCAAAAGCTTACTTTGAAAGGTTTTTTAGCCTGGCAAGTGCTGCCATCACTGACATGCCAGTGTCCCCCCCACCCCTGCTCCATGGGGAAGTGCATGAGGCTGGCACAGCTTCAGATTGTGAGAGCACATGGCTCTTACAGGCAGCAGGGCAGAACAGGACACACGGGACCCCAGGCACTAATAATATGCATTTCATAATGCACTGCATGGAAAACAGAAACAAATCAGCAATGACAACAAAGCTGCCTGACAACTGTCTTCCATGGTGAGCTGCTTTGCACTTGGCTTCTGAAGATTATTTCATTTTGGTTGAGTTAATAACTGAGAGCCTCTGAGAGCTGTATGAAAGGAAAGAACAGCCTTGCTTTTCAGACTTAAATGGCATAAAACCCAGTTTTTTCCCAAGTTCTTCTTTTTCTCTACTTCTGTTTAGTTTTCAATGAATTTGAAACAATAGTGTTTTAAGTATCTCTTTATGCAAAGAGTTAGGCCTGACTGTTTCTGTTGTCTGTGTTGTTTACATGTCACCATCCACAGTTATCTCCTCTTTCGAGAGATCTGCTTTGCCCAGTAGGATGATTCTGGATGTTAGGTAATGATGGAATGTAGGACCTGGTGGAGAGCGAGGGTGCTCCAACACCTCTTGCCATGGGCAGAATTTCTGTGTCTGAGATATCAACAGCATCTTTAGCTCAGCCTTGCCTTGCAGCACCAGCCCAGCATCAGCTCTCAGGGGTTAAGACACCCACATACAACAATTAAAAGGGGGAGCAGGGGCATGCTTGTAGACATTCACTGCTCACTAGCTGCAGTGTGCCACGTCCCCCTGACACTGGTGCCACACCTGCTTATGGCTTCTGTAGAGGAATGGATGGGACGTGGTGGTTGTGTTTGCTGTCAGCTGAGGACTACATTCAATAATTTGAAGGCAATACCTCCATCAGCTCCTGTGCAGACATGGCACAGCTCTGGCTGCTGAGTCCCCTGGCACTTGCAGACATCCAGAGCTGAATTATGAGCTGCCTGTAGTTTGGAAATAATGCAGTACCAGACACTGGGGGTTTTTACCCTCACTACTTTACTCCTCCCTTGCTTTCTGTGCTTGAATTCCACTTAATCTCACTGTCTTTCATTTAACTAAAAAATAGACTTCTTTTTATGTGTTCTTTTTCATTTGCTATTTATCCCTAGAATTTTATTCCCAAGTCATAATGCTTTGTACAGACAGGGAAGTGTTCTGTGTCTAAATTGGTGGAATCATGAGCAAATAACACACAGGTAAACTTCTCAAAAAACATCAGTGTAGATGTATTGTGACTGCATGAATGTTGACAGGCTAATAAACAGGAAAGGCTGTGAACTGAACTTTATATATAAATGTGAGGGCGGTATCCATCCCTCCCTGCTCTTAGGATGTGCATGTGCATTCCCCTTCTGCCTTTTACAGTACTGGTAGTTCATCTTTAATAAATCAAAGGTGGCTATTTCTTGCTTGTTTACTCTCTGAAGGAGAGGATTTCAAGTCATACCCGGAACAGTTTTGACACACAAATGATGTCTGAGGAAAAGTGCTAAAGGTAGTCTTTTATTTACAAACGTGTTGAGAAATATGCAAGGAAATGAGTTTGTCTTCTGTCTTTCTCAAAGGAGGAGAACAAGATGAGAGACATATTGTCCTTTTGTCCTCTATCTCCAAGGGAGGCTGGGTCCCTGTCATCCTGTGAAGAAACTCCTTTACAATTGTCTAGCCAGAAGAGTTTCTACCATGTCTCTTTCGTTATGCCCAGGCACCCTGGTGACTCGGCTGACACTGATAGGAGTGTTTCTCTTTCCAGCCCCTGCCCGCCTGCCTGCCGTATGGTCTGACGTCTGTCAGCTGCCCGGAGTGCTGCTGCTGGAGCACCTCCTGCATCCGCACGCTCCTTGTTGTGCGGTGAGGGCTCAGCAGGAGCTGCAGGCTGCTGGCACACTTCTGGTCTTGATGTGAAATTAATTGACACAACTTGAATCTTTGGAGATGATGCCAGAAGGAAGAACAGAAGACGCATGAGATAGTGAAGAACAAATGTGATGCAAAATTTTGCATTGGCATTCTTCAGTTGGAGAGGTTTGACTTTTCTTTTACAGCTTGGTTGCTGTGCCTTGCAGCCATACAAGCCTCCAGTTACAGCTTTTGGGACTTGTGGTTGTCTCAACAGCTCTGTGGGTTTCATTAGCCGGGAGAGGTTCACTGCTGTATGAAAAGATGATAACCGATGCTTCACGGTGCTATGCAGCCTCATCTCTAAGACTGGCAAATCTTGTCACATTTGTAAAAACTACTGCTATTGGTTCAGGATTTGGAAAAGGAGAAAAGAGAAGGAGCTTTCTTCTGAATTAAGTTCCTGGGAACTTAATTAATGAGGGAGACTTTGTAATTGGAGTGTTACATAAATACTGTACCTTTTGTAGGGGTGTACTTGGGTAAGGTGCTCTCACCTACAAAATTGTAACTTGTTTCAGTGATCAAATTAATTTATATGGTTTTTTTCCCTTCACCTTTTATACTGGAAACCAGTTCTATAAAGCTCCCTTTTTTCTTGCCCTCAGTGCCTTCTTCTGTGGGTCACACCAACTAAAACGCTCTAAATTTTTCCAGAAGTGTCTGGGTTTTTCTGCTGTGTGCCTCACTGAAAGCTTCACAAATGAAGACAGCTAAAGGCATAAATAGTGTCTGAAGAGTACATATCTGAGATTTACATATGTTCAGAAATTTACCAGCCTTGTTTCCAAGAAAAGTGAGGATGAATCACCCTCCAGAGGGGCCGTTTTGTCTTTGCTGACTGTAGAGGAACTTTAACTTGGTGTCAGGCAGCTGAAGTTATAGGTATCATTCATCTGAGCCAAGAAAGAATATTCCTCTTCTAAAGGAGAGATCTAGCTGGTTCTAAAACACAGAGTAATGGGAAACTGAAGCACATGCAGATACCATGTGAAGGGCAGAGGTGTGCACTAAGAGCCTGCCATACCAAGCAGTATAGGGAGTTGTGGAGGCACTTCACAGGAGAATGAATCCAGTTGACTGGAAAAAGGGTGATGTCTTTTTCAAAGCATGTAATGTTTGAAAGTAGAAGTCATGATTTTTATCTCTTAATAAAGAATATACAGATATGTATGTATAGAAAGGTATTGCCATATATATGGGAAACCTGTCCATATTCTGGGCACCCCTAACTCTCTGCCTAAACGAAGAGATGTGTGCCAGTTCTAGTCCAGAAGGAATTTAAACACATTTACACAACCATGACAATGTGACCAAGCATTCTTTGGTGTTCATATGCAGAATGCAGCTGTCTGTACTTCACATACTCACAGAGCAGTCTAAATTGAAAGGGAACTCTGTGGTCTTGTCAAATCCCTGTGTAAAGCAAGGCCAGCCAAATTAGGTTGCTCAAGATTGTGTCCAGTCAAGTTCTGAATATATCCAGGGATGGAGATTCCTTAATTTCTCTAAGCAGCAAGTTCCTGTGTTTGATCACCCTTGTTAGTGGTGCAGAATAGAAATATTCTGCTATCTAGTTGGAATTTCCTTGTTTCAGCTTGTCTGTTGCCTCTCATCCTGTTGTTGTCCACCTTTCAGAAGAGCCTGAGTTTATCTGGTCTACATTTTCCCATTAGGTAACTGTAGACAGCAGTAAGATCCCCCCATGAAGCCTTCTCTTAATGCCGAACAAGCCCAGCTTTCTCAGCCTCTCCTTGGCCCTCCTATGTTCCAGCTCCCCGATGACTTCGGTGGCTCTTGGACTCCCTCCAGTGTACTGATGTCTGTCGTGTACTGGTGAACCCCAAAAAGAACACAGCAGTCCAGAAGTGGTCTCACATGTTCTGAGTAGAAGGGGAAAATCACTTGCTTGGGCCGGCTGGCTAATGCAACCTGCTCTGCAGCTGGCTTTTGCTGCAAGGGTACCCTGCTGATACGTTTAAGCTGCAAATGTTCATCCTGTAGATATGCCATCTATTCACCCAGTTAGAACAGAAGAAACGTAGGGAAAAGACATACCAGTATACATATGGAGCTGGAATTAAACACACAATTCTAATGAGCAAACTTCTGATGAGTCACAACCACACTAGATGGAAAAATTTGAGCAGGATTGCCACCACACAACTTGCAGTTGTTACAGCTTCTTTAGAAGTACTTTTTCCACGGTCAGCTTTGAGAAGGAATTTCTCATGTATATTCTAATTTCATCACAAATAAAGATGGATGGTTGGTGGTTATTTGAGCATCTCTTACCTAAGGGTGCTAGAAACATAAGAGACATTAGTGGTTTTATCTTTACCTTGTGCTATTTCTGTTTCAAACAGCAATTTCAATTACATTTATCACACCAAAGAAGGTCCATTGGTAAGAAGTGAGATATCATTAAAATAGATAGAACAACTTTTATCCACTTTGTCCTTTCCAATTTTTATACATGTCTTCTACCTGTGAAAGGCCTTGGCCCCTAAGCTGTCATTTTGGAAATATGTATTACCCTCATAGATAACTGCTTAGTAATGAAAGTACTCTAATTTTGTTTAAAAAAAAAATTATATATATGTGTATATAAATATATATAAATATATAAATATATATAAAAATAAATAAATAAATAAATAAATAAATATATATGTGAAGTGTTCAATGCCAAAGATTCCTGGGTCACTTTTTAAAGGTGCCCACAGAAAATGCTGAGAAACATTAATTTATGATTTAAATATTTAACAATCTCTTGAGTATCTTTAAGAAAACAAGGCTATTCTTATCCCTAAGACTGAAGGCTTCCATTTGCAAATATGTACCTATCTCTTCTATTAGGAGAGGGTTGTACATTAATATTTTGGCTACCGTGCTTGCACGTGGTGATCAAAATAGCATAGCAGTTCCAGGTTGCAAGAGAGGTAATATCTTTCCATTAGGGATAATAAAGTGCTAATGATAAATTTGCTGTAATAGCTTGAGGCCTGGCCAAAGCTCTTGACTTACTGAGGCATGATCACTTTATATATGCCGATAAAAATATTGAATTAGGGACTATTCTTATAGAAAAAATTCAAGATCTATATCAGAACTACTCTCATTTAGAAACCAAACTGTAATTGATAGTGACAATTATTCTGGTTTATAATAGTTTTATATAGGGCCGTCCGTAAGTCCATATTTCATTTAATATCACCTCTGTCTTCAGTTTTGTTAGTAGAGGAATGGCATAATCAGCTTTATAATAATTGGTGGGAGAATACTAGCTTTGGTTTTTGCAAATGCATCTCCTATTGGCAGGAATTAGTATCCAGATATGATAAAAATTTTACAGTTAGAGAAACAGTTTTGTTCTTGTAGTAGTTTTAAAATAAGCACAAAAGCTATACATGAGCATTACCTAGTATAAAATATATTGTTATTCTAAATAAGTACTGAAAAATTAGGTGAAATAAAACTGGTTAGGGGGAGGTTAATTTGTGATATATTTTCTAGTCCAAATTAATTCTTGGAAGAGTATATTATATTTGTCACCTTCAATTAAATTAATTTGATGGTTCAATAAACTAAACGAAGGAGCAATTAAAGCTCCACAAAAAGAAAGTTGTTAATTCTCCTCCTCTTTCTGGATTATTTTACAGTTTAACACACTTTTTGTCTATTGGTATCTGTGCTGTTGTACAGACATACTTGCGAGAAAAACAGCCAAAGCATCACTCATCTGTCATAACGGTCCTCTGACAAACTAATGTATCCTGGATATAGGGATCCTTTGTCCTTTTACTGTTTTCCATGTAGGCACTCTGAATGGCTAGAAATAGAAAAGACGTGCTGTTTCGAGGGATGTATGGGTTCAAAACCTCTGCCATTCATGTTGGTGAGAACTCACTGCAGCAACTCATTTGAAATGTATTTTTTTTTCCTTTCAAACTTCATCTGAAAACAAGCATAGAATATAGTACTTCTGTCAGTGTCAAGGGGTAGAAATAAATTATTTCAGTAAAATAGTAGTAGAAAACTACGGCTAGGCACCTGCACACTCTCCCCCCTCTGTCCTCCCTGCCCTGCCTTTCTTTAGACCACCACAATTAATTTCAGGTTTTCAGCTAAAGTTGTTTTTAAAGGGGCAACCTGGTATCTTTTACTTTTAACTTAGTCTTGCAGATGAACACTCTCTATGTCTGTGATCAAAATTAAAAACCAGAAAATATCAGAATTCAGGGGCACTCTAGGCTATGAGAAAACTTCCAAGTTAATGGATGAAGGTATTCTGAAATTGCCCAAGAACACCAGCAGATTCTGCAAAACAACCTGGGGGCTCTAGAAGACATGAACAGAACATTTTATGTCACAAGAAGATGGGGTATTGGCATCTGTAATATGGACAAGAGCCATTATTTGAAGATGTAGTGCTTCAGTTAAAGCTGGAACAGAAGAGAAGTATTTAATTTTGTTACTTTCCTCTTCTTTAGATATTAGCTATTGGGTTTTGGTTTTTGGTTTTTTTTAATGGACAGATGGCTGCCATGTAATCATGTATTTTCCTGGTTTTATGGTCAATCTTTTGCTTTAGAGGATATGAGGGAAGACTGGACTTCAATGAAGTTACACAGAAGAAATCCAAAAGAATTAAAAAGAATGTGTAAGAAGACATAGTGTACAGGGCTTTGTGAAGGGCTTTGTAGGTTAATCAGAATATTTGATTCTGAATCTGGCTTCATCATCTATAAGACACCCTGTAGGCAGAGGAAGAACTCCAGCAGATTTGCCAGGCACAACTTCTTTTTACAAGAAACCTGCCTCTTGGATTTTCATGGCAGCCTGTTAAGGCAGGAGATTGCATTTGTTGATCTGGAACATTGTCTAATAGGGCAACACTCAGACCTGTGGCCACGGTGCTGACCAAACCTTGATCTCTTAAACACAGATTCCCAAAGTTAGGCAGATCTAACTTGTGATCCTCCTTTGGAAAAGGAAATAAAACTAGTCTGTAGCATTTTGCACCCAGATCATTGTGAATCACTGGGATGAATTATGGATTGCTGTACCTCTAATAGAAAGATGTACCAGAATGACTTTGGAGGGATTTGTAGTCCCCTTAGCTACTGCTTCCTTATTTTCATTGATCAGGCCATGCCTTATGAGTCTGAACAACAAAATAAATCAGTTCTGGGACAGGTAAGTGCCAGTATTTGATGATGAGAATAAACTTCTTTTAGGCATGTATGTGTGAGAGCAGTCTTGGAATAGAGGAAGGGCTTTAAGTAAATATTTGTGGTGCCAGAATGCAGGGCAGATTAGAAGCCTCACAATACAGAACATTAGGGAAACCATTTTTTTTTGCATATGCCGTCATTTTGACTTCTACTGTGGGGATATTAATTAATTTCTTTTAAAAAAATGTATTATATTGGCTCACAAATGTTTGGACTTTCTGGCTATTTCTGGGGGATATGTGGTCCGTTGAAGGCCTAATATAACATCTAAGTTCTTAAAGATAATTATCTTCCCTGTTTCCATTTTTGTTATGGATTGCATGCATTTTTCTGAAAAGATGTATTACATCTCCTGTATGTGTGGCTAGCCTTTTGCTTTTCCAATAATTTGCTTTATGGTATTCCATGGACACAATGTCTTTGTACCTCATTTCCTTCAGTGTGTATTGGCAATTAATTTCTTGTCTGTGTGAATATATCTTATGTTTACTTAGCACCTCTTCCTCTGAAGGAACCCAATGCTATACAAGCATTAGGCCTTAGGATCATTGTAGCACACATGGGATGTGCCCTAACCTGCTTCTTGAGACGTTCTTCTCTCATGCAGGGCTTTCAGCTCCACATACCCAGTCTGGCTGGTTGAAAAATTTTATTGTTTTCTATTGGAATTTGGCATGAAAAAAATCAGTTAATTGGTTGCTCTAAGATCTTGGCTGAAATGATCTACCAGAGCAAATTACCGGCAGAGGTGGAGTCCCCAGTGCTCGATGTCTCTAGGCTTGTGACTCCTAGCTATCCCCAGGTCCTCCAAAATACCCTCATGTGCTCTCTTTAAGAAAACATGGACAATTTCCTTTCCCAGTGCCTTGAAAACCTTGAATGTATTTGATATTAGATGAGGAGCTGATCAGGTCTGGGGGCTGATGAGCTCTGTCCCGCCACAACCTCCCTTAGCCACTGTCTCAGTGAGGAGCTGAAGCTGGCTAAACAAACCTACACTAAGTAAATCCCCTTATAACATTTGGTAATATCTGGGTCTTCCTTCATGCCAATGAGAGTGATTACCTATCGTGGTTTAGTTCTCATCATTATTCATGCGTTTCTGTGACTAAAGGCAACATTTTCTCTAAATAATTTTCCAATAAAACCAGCTAGGCTTAGTTCGTCATTATTCTTGCATGTCTTTGTGGTTGGTCCTATCTCTTTTGGCTCAGAAAGGATGATTAATTATTCTACTTGATCTTCACTTATCATGGGAATACTATGTAAATTATTTTAAAAATGTCCTGTTTTAGATTTCATTATTTATCTTCAGTATGACCTGGGTATTATGAAATGTGAGAATTGCACATCTTTCTAGAACACTTCTTAGATTTGAAAAATTTGCATGTATTTTTCTTACAGGTCTTGTGGCCTGTTGTTTGCTTTGTCTGTTAGTGATATACTTCTGTGCCTTCTAAATGAATTATCTTGGCCTCTAACTAGGAGCTTAGTATCACTACAGTCTAAAAATGTTGTCCTTAGCAATTCAAAGCATGTGTATTCCTTAGCAATTTAAGAGATACATTTTTAGAACTCAAGTGGCAGAAATAACAAAGCTGCTTTCTATCTTGCACATAGTAGGTAAATGCTTTTTTTGGTTTTTTAAGTGCGAAGCACAACTCTTTTCTTTGATGATATCTGTGGGCCACATATATTTGTTTTAGTTTTATTTGTGAGAAGCTTCATTGCTGTGAGTAGAATTCTGGTTCACAGAAAAGAACACATGGCATAAGTGAGAGGTCCAGTATACCTTGGAGGGGCACAGCTTTGCTGCTGCTGCTCATGTCAAGCAGTCTCAGATGTTTTCCTAATGTTTCAACTACGAACGTGCACGAGCTTATTCTGTTCCCCAGAGGGCGGCCTCAGGTTGGTCACATTGAATCCTTTTAATATAATATTTTTGGTCACTGTTGAAGTAACAGTTTGCATTTCTCTTTGAAGACATTTACATTTTCTTTGTTGGCCCAACAAAGATTAACTTATGCAACAAATATTTATTAGTTTATTTATCAAGTTGAAGATACACGAATGAAACCAGGGAACTCAAAAGATACTTGCATTCCTTTATTCTTTCATTCCACTTGAAATATTATGAAATTGATCATTCTAGTGAGGATTTGTAGTAGCTGAACTTCATGCCTAAGAGTTTATTAAAATTTTTAGTTTTCGTATTTTCTTACTGTCATATTTTAGAAGACTTTTCTTAAATTTGGTTATAGAAAGTTTCTGAAAAATAATGTTTGTCTCAGTAGTATTCACCTTTTGTCTTCTGCACTTGGTTTACTTTATTAAGGAATTTTTCTCAGCAAAATACAGTGGTTGTTGTTTGTCCCTTTTTAGAAGGAGAAAGTCTTCTGAATTAAGAATGGATGCACATTTAGAACTGTTAATTTTACTACTTCTTTCATTATCTAATGCTGTAGAAGTTATGAGGGTAATTCTATGTTTAGCACCTTTTCATCTGCTTTCTTAGGAAAGTTTATGCATTTTAAATGGCTTATGCACTGGATAAAATCAATAAATATTCTGGAAGAGAGCCATGACACCTGGGCTGTTCTCTTCAACTTGTAAATCCTAGAGCACATTTATACTCCATTTAAATTGTTCATTATCTGATCCTGTGAATCTTGTATGCCTGGCCCCTCAATGGTTGTTTCAAACCCTCTTTCTTCAGTATTCTTCTCATCTGGGAAGTGTTGCTGTGGGATTATATCTCCCATTTTCTTGGTAGATGTTTTAAACATTAACATTAAAAAGATGACACAAACCTCCTCTTCTCTGGGCAGTATCTCTGAGTGAACTCCAGTCAGCTTACCTTAGGGATGCTCTAAATATGCTTTCTGTATGAGATCTGTTCTGATCATAGGTTGGGTTCTACCTTTAGCTAATATAAGGATTTCAGGTTTACTCATGATGGGAGGTACAAGTGGGTAGTATCTGGACTGACTTTAAGGAAACAGGAACATCAGATGATTAGAAATTAAGAACTATAAGGAAAATCAGAAATTTATCCTGGATGACTAAATAGGCCCATGATCAAAGAACAAGAATATTCTCCTAGTCTCTTGAGATAGCCGAGGCTAAATAACTCTGAGGCTAAATGACTCTGAGGCTAAATAACTCTTTCTCCTGCCCTCCAAATCCTTTTTGCAGGAAACAGCATTTCAGCTTTTCCTCTTGTCAGGGTTTTGCTTTCCTGTAGGTTTATACCTATTAGTATAATAAGTAAATAAGGCTTCCTGCCATGAGATAATTACACATTAGCAGAAATTACAGTACCTATTAGTCAGAAATTTAGTTTTCATTCCCTGATGTGGCAATTGTCTGAGCATTTGAAGAGGCAGGCAAGAGTCTGAGCATAGCAGGATGAGAAGAGCTGGAAGAAAGGTGAAGCCCCTAGTCTGATACGATGGAAGAATACCAGGTACCCCACTGTGGGCAAGGGAAAATGATGGCACCCAAAAAGCCTCTTTGTACCACTTTAAAAGCAGAATACAAACTGAAGCCAGTTTTGAATACAAACTGAAGCCAGTTTTGAAGTTGGAGCAAGTAAAATAGGCAAGCTAAATGGAAAATGGAATCTTTATGTTACAAATGTTTTACTTACGTTATATCTCTTGGTGCTGTAGTGAGCAGTGCATGGGGAGACCTCACTTGTGTTCATTCAGAGACATGGGTCTGTCTGCCTCTTCTGTAGATTGGAACACATGAATTACAGTCTGGGGAAACTCCTCCCTCTTCCTGCCTTTCTTTTATGGGGATTTTTTTTTCATGCACACATTGGGAAAAAAAAAAAAAAAGTAAGTTACCTGTATTTTCATGCACTGCTCTAAAAAAAATAGCCGCAAAACATTTTGGATGTAACCATTTGTTAGCTTTTAGGCTGAGAAACCCAGGCCCAGCAGCCATTCAGCCACCTCTGTACAATGTTCAAAATATTCCTTTTTTTCAGCCACATCTTGAAAATCCTCTCTGTGCAAAACGAGCATGTATCAGGAAGATCCCGTTACACAGAAAATGGACACGGATTAGGAAGCATCTTTAAAAAAAGTGATTACAACTACACAAAATAGTAGATATGAGGCAAGATTTCTTGACTTGATTTCAGGGAAAAAAGTGGAACGAATAAACAGAAGAATGAAGGAAAGGAAGGGCAGATTGATAAAGGCACCACAAACCATTTCTGACTAAAGCAATTTGGCCCAATAATTTCGTATCTCTGAAAAGCATAGTAAGAGAAAGAAATGGCAAGCAACCATCATGATAATAGAAAAATAAATCTGGTAAATTCTTCTGTGACTTTTCAAAGTAAGAGCTGATGACTTTCTTCTCTTTCTCTCTTGTTGAACATCTTGGCTAAGAAAACTTGTGGATTTTGTTATTCACTCTTTACACTGGCTTCTAGTCTACACGTTAATGTTTATGAAATTCCAGGGATTCTTCGTCCCATTTGCTAGTAACTGGAGCAGATGATAGGCACAGACGGCTGCAAATTCAGCTTTTCAGGCAGACTTTTTTGCTTGGGTGAATGGATGAGCCTGCAAGTAATGTTTTTGGTGGTCTATTACCTTCTCCCCCAGAAGAGGACAAATATTGCTTATACATAAGCAAATCTGAGAAGCTCTTTGACAGTATGGGAGGAGCATGCAAATTCTCCAGTTGCCTTGAAAATGATTCCCTGTCTGAGGGACAGGGTAGGAGATCCATGACTGAGCTTTGTGTTTGAACTTGTAATATTTCCTACACGTTCTCCACACCTTGGGACTGTGCAGTTATGATATTATACTAAAGAGTAGCACAGCCACGTCACAGAGGGATCTGAACAAAGTCTGTTGCAGATACCGGAATTCAAATTCACCTTTGGGGTAACACGGTTGCACGTTGCAAAATTATGACCTTCAATTGCTGAGATGTAAACAGGGATCAGGAGGAGGGAGAATTGTATTTCTTTCTGCAGACAGACTGGTGACTTGATGCAGCACTGAATTTATCCAGCAAAACTTCCATGACCAAAGACATGTAAGTGTCTGACCTGTGGATAAGCGTTTAAAATCAGGCCCTGCTTTTTATTGGAAGGTGGCAATCATCAGAGAAAAGCTGAGGCATCAATACAAATAATAAACCAACATGATTAGTGAGACAACTTTTACTCTTTAATTCAAAGAAATGGAAGAATGAACAACCAAATAACAGCCAGGAGAAAGAGACAGTGGACCACTCCAGCACCCCAGCAGTCTGCCAGATAATTTAGGAGGGAAATTAAGGAACTGAAACAAGAGGCAGCCTCACCATTTGCTAAGCATGTGAATTCAATCTCAGAAATAAAGCAAAGCTTAATAAAAACAGATGATGGGGCAGACTAATTGGAGCAGCAAATAGGAGAAAGAGAATGGAAACACATATTGATTCTTTTTTATTGAAGTAAGAGAGACAATTGTGCAGAAAATGTTCCAACTCCTGAAGCTGATTAAGAATGAATAATATAATGATCTGTAAGTAATCAGAAGAAAATTATTAAATGCCAGAATTCATACCTTTATTTTTAAATTAAGTGCTAGAAGTAAATGAGAATTTTGATTGCATGCTGGCACAAACCCAGAGGCCACTGATCTCAGAGAGATAGACTCTTTTGCAGGAATTCTGTGGGTGGCAAAATTTATGAATTGAGTTTACTATCAACTAAAATGTTGAATTTCCTAGGTGTTTCCTTTAATTGTTATACTTCATTTTACCATTAACAAGTTTTTAGTTACCCATAAGTGAAAAACTGGACATGTTTCTTTACCATACTGCAAGGCTATCTACGGAACTCAGCTAATATGGAGGAGAGAGACCTGGACAGATTGTAATTTGTGTTATAAATTAATAAATGCTGTTGGTCTGCTAATATACATTATTTATTTGCCTACAACAAGTGTTTTGTTACATTTTAAGATAGATGTAATAAAAGTGAAATTTATGCTGGTGATGTAGTTTGAGCATACTTTCAAAACCTTTATAGGAAAAGAAAATCAATTTAAATAATGCATTGATTCTTATGCATGTACTAGGGTCCTGCTTTTAGTAATTTAGAGCTAAATGGAGGTGAGGTTCTTTTCTGAATATTCTTTTTCCTAATACATAAAAAATTGATACTTGTGTTTTTTACAGCTCTAGCTAGAATTATTGAATATATTACTAACAGTTTTAAAACCCCATATTGCTGCTCCCTTATTCTCTACAGAAAATGTCATGACATTGTGGTTCAACTGGCCATTCTTGGCTGCCTGGTTTACCTGGAGGCTGTTTTTCTTCTAACTGATTTTTTCTTGAGGTGTACATTTTCAAGATGCCTCAAAACATTTGAAAAGCACCACATAAGTGTAAGTCTTATAACTTGGGTTGTTCAGTGGTGCTGTACTCTTCTGTTTTCTTTTTGTTTTTAGTTGGGGAGAGTGGTCGTCCAAACACAATAACAGAGGAATCTCAGAAGCAAAAGATGGAAGATTCCTGGTATTCTCATTCCCTGCATATGTAGGAAAACCCTAGGATACTGATGGTCATGCAATATTACTGACACTGCATTAGAAAGACACCAAAGGAGCATACATTCCTTCTCATACAAGGTCCCGGGAACCTCCTGGAAGAATGTTCAGAAATTCATGTATCCTTCTTGGCAATGCACCCAAGAAATTAATTCAGGTGCATTTAATACACCTTTTAAAATTGTTGTCTTGGGATTTTGCCCAGTCTCATCATTTTGTCTTTCAAAATGCTCTTAAGGAACTCAAACAAATTTAAAACATGCAGAATAGTTGTAGTAAATGTTATACTGAATGAATGTGAGGTCTTTCTCTTCCTCTTCCTCTGAGACCCAGAGACAGCAAAACACCATAAAAACATCTGTGGGAGTTGCTTTGCCAGGGTTACAGAAGAAAACCACAAATTTTAATTGGCGGGAACAAGCCGGCTTTTCACTTGATTCTTGCTGCAGGCAGCAAGGATTTAGCTGTGGTATTTTTTCAGTGTTGCAAGCATTTTAAAACAGAAATGTTTGTTTCTGTTTCCAGTTCTGTCTCGCTCAAATATTTTCTTCCCAGAGTGAAGGACACTGTACAATCAAGGTACATTCCCCCATCTCTTTGGGAAGTGGATTTTTTAAACTCTTTCAGCCCAAACCGATATTGTTTACTGCCTGGATGTTTTCAGTTTCTGTGAGGTGATAAGTGCTTCCCTTGAAGTCCAGTAGCTGAAAGGGCTGTGAGATGTGCTGCTTCAGGAGGACTAAAGTTCTCAAATGTATCTTCTCTGTTTAATGGCCTTCAGGTGAAAATGTTTAACTCTAGTAATAGAAAGGGACCTTAACTTCTGCCCTAATTAGGGCAAGAAAAGATTCCTGTTAAAAAAAGAATGATCTGAACACAACTTAGGCTCCTATGGGATGTGATTGGATCATCATGGCTAATTTGTCCATTGAAGTAGAACCAGAGTCAAACTTTCTGAAATGTTGTCAATTATTTCTTAACTATAATCAGGCTCTGCTATTACTACTTTTCTCATAAATTTTTGCGACTCTTTTTACACATAAGGACCAAAATTAGAGAAGTAATGCAGAGGAAACTGGGTTTCTGCTGTTAGAGCTTTAAGAAATAAAGCAGAAAATGTGATGGAAATCCTTAGGGAGGGAGAAGGCAGTAATTGATGCAACAATGCTGATTGCTGGAAGTGAACCTGCACAGTTACTCCTCTACTGAATTCTTTAATTGTGTCTGTTTGTATCTATGGATTGGGCAATTTTCAGGCACTCTTGCAGGCAAACATCACTTTCCAGAGGTAACTGATTTGCATGGGAAGCTTTGGCAACTAAACACAACAGTATTGAAAAACACTACATATGGACCTTCGTGCATGGCAGTCTTACTTTTCACTATTTCTAGGGCTTCATCAAATTAAAAAACACAACTTGTACAGCCAAAGTGGGCTCTGGAAATTATCAGTGCCCTCAGAAGTGACTGTCACTGGCCACTTTCCTAGATTTTTTCCTCAAATAACTCTCTGCTTCTCCTCAGAGTTTTGAATTCTTGCTGTTCACTGGAAGCATCAAAAGAAACACAGACTTTCTTTCATGCCTAGATTATGCATTATGTTATTGCTTCTCAAGCAATTTAAGCCAGAATATTCCTGTCTTAACTTACCTCAGTAGGTTGGATTTTATTATTTGACTGATTGGGCTGATGTATGAGCTGGGGGAGAAAGAGAAGCAAGAACTTCTTGGGAGGACAAGACTGCTTACTTTTTGCAGTAAAGTTGGATGTAGATGTGGCACTTGGGAACATGGTTTAATGATAGCAGTGTTAGCTGGACTCGATGAACTTAGAGGTGTTTTTGAACCTAAATAATTCTACGATTTGTGTCAGTTGAAACTTCTGAATTCACTGTGAGAAAACTTTGGAGGCATTGGGAAATTGCTGAACAGCAGGTTCTGAACAGAAGTTACAGCTCTCTGAGTGCTCCGTGTGTTGGTGGTAACTGCTTTACTCCATGCTGTTCAGTGAGTTTAGCGTATGAATGGTGTTTGCTTATAATTTAAGCAAATGATTATCAATTCCTATCAAATTGTTAAGTAAAAGTCAATGGAACTTGTGAAATGATCAGAAGACTGTGAAAATAGCTGAGACAATAATCATTAAGTGTGTAATGCTTTTAACAGAGATTTCTCTAGGTGCCGTGCAGAACAAAAATACTTGAGTGAAGCAGAGAAGCTTCAAATGCAAAATATTTTACTCATGTAGTTACACAATAAAGTCATAGATGTGCTGTATTTGATGTCCTCTGATGCTTTATTCGGGAAAGGAAGGATGGACTCCAGAACATTCAAGCAAAATTGGAGAGAAACAACTCTCTCCTATTCTACATGACTAGAAACTGTTTTCGTCTGAGATGGAGTTGAATCTTGAGTCAGACTTAGCAAAACTGTGTCTCATTAGATTTTAAAGATGCTTTTATTGTAAATGCTGTACTTATTAAACTGTATATTTGATTAAATAAACTGCTGCATCCAGGTAGGTGGTGAGAAAAAAATGTATGAATTTACCCAGTTTGGCTCTACTGGGTACAGCAGTCTTCTCTGGAAAGTACCCCTTGTTCCGGAGGTGTTACAAAATGGTGGAAGCATCGTCTCAATGCCACAGAGAGAGGGATTACCTTTTCCTGTTGTTACCAACTATGTGTATCTCTGTTTCCATGAAAATTGCTGCTTTAACCTCCCATTGTTACACTTGCACAGAGAAATCTTGCTACCCCGGTTTCCTGCAGTCATCTTAATATAGCTGCCTGGCATCTTTGCTGCTCTCTCCATACGGGAACATAACTGATGTTTTTTGGTATTGTAGGAAAGCTAAAGATGAGGTGGTTACTTTTATTTTTACTTCTAACTCCAGACAGGGTTCAAACCAAGCTTTGCTGGTATGCAAACCTCATGAATCAATCCACTGGATTGCTTCATTGCACTTTGTTTCCTGCTTATTTAGCCTGTGGCAGATTGTTGAAATGTGCTCTATGACACTTCTTTTAATGTTATTTACTGCTAAAAGGAAGTCTAAATTTTCCATTTGGTTTCTTTCTATGAGTTAAACATCATGTTTTTCTGCTCACAACAATAATTTAGGTTGTAGAGGGACATGTTTTGACAGGAACATCATATGTAATTTTAAAATTAACAGTAGCAAAACTCATGACTTATGTAGTATGACAGTTTTAGGCCTTTTTGTTCCTAAAAGACTGGGTAATGTGAACAAGACATTTTCTTTAATTAGCTTTATTTACTGTTCCCTGTAATGAAACAACTAAAGGGCCTTTAGCCTGCAATTTTATATGGGCTGAGGGAGGGGGCTATGGGTTGTTGCTTCTGAGATAGTGCTGGTGTTGCAGGATGCTGGAATATTACACCACTGGCATCCCTGGTAAATGCAACAGCAGCTAGACCTGCCTGTTTTTTCAAAGTGCTTCTATAACTTTTAATATTTTTGGTTTGTTCACTCTTTAATGAAGCTAGCACAACAATTGTCAAGGTGATGAAGTGGTGAGCAGCACTTGAAAACTTTGTCTCCTTCCTTCTTAATAGCAATTGGACAAGAAATTTGAGTGCACTGCTTGTTTTTCTGTTTGCATAATCCAGCAATCATGCATATTTTCCAGTGTTAAGCCTTTATAAATACTAATAATAAGTTGCAGAAAACTCTGGAAGTGAAACCAAAGTAAAACAAAATGAATAAAAAGGATAAACAGGAAAATGAATATACAAATCATAGGCAGGAACATGTTTAAAGAACAAAGCTTTTAGAGGCAGTACAGTATCTGAAATCATGAAAAGTCGAAGTGTATACATGAGGAAATAAAAATACTTCCCCAGAGAAAAACGAATAGGTGGCCTTCATAGAAACCTTGTAAGAAGATGTTTCCAAGTTAAATATCAAAAAATTGGGAACTGATATAATGCTAAATCATTTAAAAGAAAACCAAAAAAAACCACTCCCTCTTGTGAATTGATGTAAGCCATCTTGGAATAAAATGAATTGTGCTTGGGAAATGCCAGAAGAATTTGTTCAAATACATCAGTATTTCAGGTGCTGCATCTTTATCTTCAAATTCCTCACTTAAAAAACAGTGGGGCCAGCTGCTATATATCTTCCTCTGAGAAATAATTATGGCCTTTTTTGGTCTGTAAAGGACTTGTAAACAGACCAGACTACAACTAGGAATGAAATCCTGAAGTGATTGGAAGAATGCAGAAATTTAACAACCTGAACCTCTTTGTCAAGACATTCCTAACTGATTAAGGAATAATCTGAGAGAGGTGTAGGAAGAAAACCATCATCAGTAGGATAGGAAGTCTAAGGGAAAAGAAGGAAGAGAATAGCTTAAGCCCAATAAGAAAAGAGGAAGGGAATAGCCCAATAAGGATTTTATTTTATCAAAGATGGATGTAAATACAACAGAAAAATCCCTTAGATATTGTCAAAATTAAAATGGCTCTTGAGACCAAAAGTTCCCCTTTGTGTAAAAAGACTTGTTCTGCTGGCACTGTTGATGCTGTTGTGTGCAGGTACTGTTGTCCTTGCTTCTTTGAGGTAAAGATTTCTGCATCTTTGTACATTTTGTTACAAAGAAAATTAAACTCATAAATAAATAAAGGTTTGCAATGCAATCACTCCTAATCTCCTAAAAGAGAGACAAAGATGCTCTCAAGACCAATTTTTTTTTATTTCTGCTACTTTTCTAGTCTTGGTCCCTTAAGTTGCCTTTTTGCTGAATGTAATGGTACAGGGTCTTCAGTTTAAGTTTCCCAAATACCATAAAAGCATCATATTGTCCAGCTTCATTTCCTCCTCTTTCATATTATTAAATAGTCATATGATGCTTCCCTCTTTTTCCACTCTAACAATCACCTTTGAGTCAAGTTTTTTGATTTCCTCTATATTCCTCTATGGTTATTTAACAAAAATCCGAGAAGGATTCAGGCTCATTCTGAACCACCATGATTGCCTGTGATGGAAAAGAATAGATCTCTATTTTTTTAATAATAAGAAGCTTACTAGTGTCAATTCTTAATTTTAAGAGAGCGCTATGCTGCTGCTCTCTGAACAGGGACACATGACACTCTCCTATTGGCAGTTATCCAGTGAGTCTGGGGCTTCTTATGTAACAGTTTAAAATACAATTTATGTTAGATAAACAAAAATTAATTTTTCATGAATTGAAAAACTAAGGCTTTGCTCTTTACAGTCTGCTTTAGTTTCCTGTCCCTGATGGTCACCAATGATCCTGCCAGTGAAATGTAGGGAAAAGTCCAAGAGACACAAAAGTATGATATTTTATCCAAATATTCTCCAAGCAACCACTGATAAGTGATTTTTGAAGCTCTTGAGTCAGAGGTACTGCCTTATATTCAGTGCTGTTAACTAAATATTTTTAGCCAAGATTATTTTTTCTGTTCTCTTTGAAGCCAAGTAGTCTTTATTGCACCCATGACACAGCTGAACTACACATCTGAAGAACCATCTCTGTCTGTTGTGAATCCATCATTTATTATTGCCATTCACTACCCTTTAATTCTTAGCGAAGAAGATGGACAATCTTTCTTTTTTGCACTCATTGTTTATACACATTCATCATATTTCTCCTGGTTCATGGCACCTCTTAAAGGATCCTTGTTGCTCCTTTCTACTCCTCTCCTGATTCTGTTACATTCTGTGGTGGGCAGTGTTGGGGTTTTGCTGCTGTGCACAGCTGCTCCTTTGAGGGAGGCTGTTCTGGAAGGAGTGTCTGGAGTGGGAGGGTGGCTGCCCCTGCCTGGGCACCGCATCTGGGGGAGCGCTGCAGGGACTTTGATAGCAGCTGTAGCTGGGTCTGGAGGCTTCTCTGAGGAGAGTGAGGGCCAGAGGGCATGCACAGGTCAAGAGTGGGCAGGAAGAGGAGCAGGTGGAGTGGACAGAGCTGCCTGCAACTCAGACAATCCTGAGACTGTATGAAAACAAGGGCTTGTCCACAGGGGAATGGTGGGCAGGGAGAGCATTGCATGTAAACTACTCTTATGTCTGATCTATCTCCCCATGCTGCTTTTTAGTTTTTACTTTATTATGTTAATTTGCATTCGGATGAAGTATGCCTTTTTAGTCGTCTTGGCTGACATAGAGGAAGGTGTCTCTTTCTGAGCTGTGACTGTGTTGGGATCCTGCCATCCTTTTAAAAACTAAAGGATCCTGTCCTATTATCCCTCTCCCTCCTGAAGTCACCTGGACACCCTGGTTATGATGGGAGGAGATAGCACTGGCAGCAGAGCTACCTGGAATTGTATGTGTTTACTACTGAGAATTGCTGTGACTAAATTTGTAGCTCTGTCCCCTTGTCCTCTGTAATGTGTAACTTCCATGGTCTGCATCCTTCGTGGTGAAGATCCATCTCAATTACAGTGATCTTGTTCAGCATAGGGCTGTCCTGTCATTCCAATGTGCGACTACGAGCACTGCATTGACATTGTGCTGTAGCACCCTGCTCCCCTTCTTTCAAAGAGACACTCGTGCTGCAACATTTCATAGCTGTGAATTTATCCTTGTGCCATTGATGGAAGCAGTCCAAGCCTTAGTGAGTTTCACAAAAGTGAAAATCAGCGATGTTCAGATGAGGCATGGGTTAGGTGGTCCCATCTTTCTCCACGTTCCCTCTTCCCAAGGTGGTTTGGGCTTCACTGATTATAAGGAAGAGCTTCCTACTTCCACCACCCTCTTTGTGGCTTCCCATGTAATTAACAGGTACCCACCTTCCACCTCACTCTTTAGTTGGTGACCTGCTGGCTCCCTTCCCTCTTTCTCCCCCCAGAGATTCTGACAGAAAGGCAGGCATATATATTATGTGTGAGGAGTATTGGTAGGTATCATTTGCCTTTGTTATGCTGTCTCTTGTAACACACCCACTGCAATTTATAAGCCTGTTCAACATATCACAAAATTTATTCTTCTGCCCTCACAGCATAGGCAGATTGTGGGTAGATATGCCTGCAGAACACAAGGTTTGCACTGTGCCAGTAGATTTTGTGGCAATACCGTTTAGAAAAGTTTTCACTGGGCCTGGTTTTAAATTGTGACAGATGTCAAATTCTTCTGACACGAATGATAAAGCAGTCTCAAATGAAAAAACTACCTCAAATTGCACAAGAAACCCTTTGAGGTATCATGAGGTTTTAAAAGCTGAAATAATGCTTTGTTATAGCTGTAAAGATGTAGGCTGAAGCATGTTTTCTGTAAAACTGAACTTAAAACCTGTAAGATCTTTCTCTAGAATTATTTTAAAGAGGAGTGATTGATATCGCTTATATGTAGCTTGTCTTCTGTCAGTTTTTAGCAGAACTATGGTTTCAGAGATTTCAGAGGTGCAATTACAATAACTTCAGTAGACATTTGCAGCTGAAGCTTTATGTTATGCAATAAATGCCAGAAATGAGATATATTTTAATTAGGAGATAATAGTGATAATACAAAGCTTTGTTTATTAAGTAGTCAAAAGGTTCAAATGAGCAGTGAATTTGGAAGAAGACTTTGGCAGGAGGTGAAAAACACAACGGCATAGTTCAGAATTCCCTTTAGCCTAGATGTAATCTTATAGGTGCTTTGCAAAAGTTCAAAATAAAATGAGGCCTGGACATTCTGTAGATGTTTGCTTTTGACATTCCTAATTGGGGAATGTTTTAAAAAAAAATAAGCACTCGTGTTTTGTAAAACAGACATTGAACTTAGTGAAAATATCCAGTTGGGGCTGGGTGTATGGTCCAGAGACCAGGAAGGAACAAATGCATTGCTTGTTTGCTAATCACTATGGAGACATTGTGCCTGAGCTCTCTACGTTAATTCATCAGTTTATTAAGCCCTCAAATCTTGAATGCATAAGTGATCTAGGAAGGCTTTTGTGTCCCTTTCACTGTCCCACTTCACCCCCTTTCTAGTTCAGGAATTCTTGCAAGTCAGACTCCCTCACCCTGCTCCTAGGGCTTTCTTCGGGCTGTATGAAGAGCTTTGTTAACACGATTGCTTTTCAAATATCTGGTCTTTTCCAGGAGTTAGTAAGCTATCCAAAATACAGTTTCAATGCATGACAATATAGTAGTGTATTTCCAGCCACTCATCAATATATTTTATGTCCTTTCCTAAAAAATTAGACTTGCACTGATAATTTGCTTTGTAATATTTCTTTGCTCAGGGTACCGTTTGTAGGCCATGGCTTATCACTATTAGTAAGCTTGAGAGAGAAATAACCTTACTTAGAAGAATTAATATTGTTTCAAAAATAGCTATTACTCTTCAGAAAATCAATCCTGGTATCACCATGGATAGGTCCATTATCTGTCATCTTGGTGCCCAGATGTGGAATGGCAGGCAACACATGAGAAAGGAATGGAGATTACATAAAAGTCATCAATATGGAGCTGAATAGATCCAGGATGCACTTATGGCTCTTGAGAATTTGTGTGTACTCTTCTTTTTCCCTGTAAAAGAATCAAATGGCAGCAACCTTACAAGAACAAAAAAACCCCTCACTAAAACAGGTTAGAAGTCATGAATAAATTCATGGAATAATAATAAAAAACCCATCACAAGACATTAAACTCAAAGATGTAAACAGTGTCTGGCTGAGACCTTAAGCCATAGATTTCAGGAAGCTGAGAGTCCTATGTTTTTTGCCCTCTTGTTTCTGACACATCTGTTACTGTCCACTGGCAGACAGCTGGATGAAGTTGACTTTGTTCCGAGCAATACACTCTTACTTTTTTTTTTTTTTTATGTAGAAAAGGAACATAAAAGATGTCTGACTGCCTGACCTCTTCTTTCCCTGCCTTCAGGCATTTGCAACCTGACAGTTGTTTCTTTACACTGCTTTATGTGGGAAATAACAGTACTGAAATAATTTAAAAGAAGTCCATGAGGAATAAAGATATCCTTTCAGTTTACCTACTTTAGGGTCAGGTTTTTCTCTCTAGCACAGCACAGCAGATAAGTTTTACAGTCTTTTCTTGCATACACAAAATTCAGTTTCCCCATTTCTTTTCTTGGTTGCATTAATACAAACAAGTGATCCATAGGTAGCTTTCCAATGCCACTATGCATTTGCTGAATACAGGTTAACATTTTTGCAGCTACATTTTGAAGCTACAAAACAGTGGGGTTTTTTCCAAATGTCCTGGAAGTAAACAGTGGGATCAGTTACAGCCACTATAGACAGCAAATAATTCAGAAGCCACCTAGGAAATAGTCTGTTCCAAGCAAGTGTCTAGTAAACAAGTAATAAATAATCTGGAGATCTCTGTGTTAAGTGTTAAGCATGATGGGCTCACAGAAAAGATGGATAAGAATGAACCTTATGGTCTCCAATGACATCACAAGAACAATTAAGCAAGCAACCGGAGGTTCAAACTCTCCATCTTTAACCTGCACTTTTCCTGATGGATGAGGACATTTGTAGTGTCCCTGTGACATCCCTACTTTTATATTACTTCTGTTTTGTGGGAACATTAATGTCAGCCACTTTCCTCTCTTCCTGGATAACTTTAATACAAGTGAAAATGTGCTTTCTGCATCCCTTAGATTATAGTCACTAAATACCAGTAAAACTGCTGAAAGATGTGTATTGAATAAACAGAAATGCACCTTTGAAGCTACTCCCATCTGGCAAATAAAAGAATAGACATGTCAGCAAGGCGAGTTTAACTTAGTTCAAAAATAAAAAGTGTTTTGTTACCAAAACCAAGGCAAGCCAGAAACTTCAAGCTTGATTTAAATGAGGAATAGAATCACAGAATGTGATTCTATTAGAAGGATCCCTCACTTGCAGTGCAGAGCAGAGTGGGACAATCCCCTCCCTTGCCCGGCTGGCGATGCTGTGCCTGATGCCCCCCAGGGCACAGGTGACCCTCCTGGCTGCCAGGGCACTGCTGACTCATGTTCAACTCATCACTGACCAGGACCACAGCTCTCCTTCTATGGGGCTGATCTCTAGCCTCTTGTTCCCAAATCTGTCCATACATCCAGAGTTGCCCCATCCCAGGTGCAGAATCTGTCTTCAACTTTCCCTTGTTGAACTTCACACAGTTTGTGATTGCCCATCTCCCTGATTTGTCGAGGTCTCTCTGCAGGGCGTCTCTGCCTTCGAGGGAGCCAACAGCTCTTCCCTATGCAGTGTTGTAGAACTTGCTACTCCTTTGAGTCCTGTGTCCGAGTCGTTTATAAAGACATTGAAGGGTACTGGCCCTAAAACGGAGCCCTGTGGAACCTCATTAGTGACTGGTCACCACTCTGATGTCACCCCATTCTCTACAACCTTCTGTACCTGACCCATGAGCCAGTTGCTCACTCATCACATGATGTATTTATCCAGCTGAATGCTGGACATTTTATCCAGAAGGAGAGATAGAATCAAAAGCTTCCGTCATAACTACCCAAGCCAATTTCTGAGATGACAAATGGTGAAATTAAGGAAACTAAGTTTGACAAGGAGAACTTTCACCTCCTGAAGCCATGCTGGTTGTGACTGATGGCTGTGTTGTCCTTCAGGTTTTTCAATAACTCCCAGAATAATCTCCTCCAAAATTTTACCATACACTGAAGTAAGACTCTTGGGCCTGTAGTTTCCAGGGTCATCCTTCTTGAAAACTGGGACAACATTTGCCAGATTCCAGTCAACTGGGGTGTCTCCAGATTCCCAAGACCATTCCAAAATCACTGAGAGAGGCCTCAAACTGACATCAGCCAGCTCTTTGAGTATTCTCAGATGAAACCCATCAGATTCCATAGACTTACAGGGATCCAGCTGGAGCAGCAGATCCCATACAAATAAAGAAATTTAATGAAATTAATAAAATTACAGAATGTGAAAGCCAGGTTTTTCTTGCTCTGTTAACATTTCTGTTACAGCTCTCCAATGCTCTCTCTAAGGTAGCCTGGGAGTGCTTTCTTCCCTCTTCTACTACAATGCCACAGGTGAAAGAGGTGTCAGCCTTCAACCTGGAAGACAAAACTATATGTGCTTGGAAAACTCTTTGCAGGTAAGAGAGAAGGAATGTAATTCTCCCCTCATATGTATGTCTGGGTGTAATAATCCTGCTGTTTATCAGAGCCACTTTTTTGGAGGTTGCTTTCTTCATACCTTTTCCCTTTCTCCTGACTGTCCTGGCCTTTCTAATGGCAGTTTTTTAAGTCCCAATGCTATTCCTGGAGAATAAGAAACAACTTCTCCTGTTTTCAGTCCAGATCTTTGTTTTCTGTGTCTCTGTGTTTTTAACTTGTCACAGTTTTAGGAACCTGATAAATTCAGAGCTTGATTTGTTTTGATTGTTCCGCAAAACCATTTCTGTGTAATTTCCAGAATTTGTAGTCAAAGAGCGAGAAGGAATCATAAAGCATATGAAAATATCATATTTATTAAATAATGAGGCTTATCCTGCCAGCTTCTTGGTTTCAGTGCGATAAATCACGTGTTAGCAAGGAAAAAGTAACACTGTTTCAGGTACAATCCTTCTCTTATTGTCGAGATTAGTACAATTATTAAATCTTTATGAAGCTCCACACTGGATATTTAGTCTGCTTGCATTTTTTATTGGACTGAAGATTCTAATTCAGGCGTAGTTGTAAACCTGAATACTTTATGCTAAAAAGCATAGAAAAAGAAGCCTTTTTACAGAAACCCTTGAGCCCAAAAAGGAGAGGTTGCATCTGTTTCTGTGCAATACACTTAAAATACATACTTATATGACTTTCATAACAATAAATTCTGTTACATTTTGTATGGGTGAGAGAGTTCTCAGATATTGCTTGAAACCGATCATGCGTAAACGTGCATCTCTCTTGCCACTTCCCTTCCAGAGAGAGGATGTTTAGATTGCTCTTCTTCTCCTTACAACCTAAACACCAATAATTGTGAAGAGACATATTGGTCACTGGCTATTTTATATATGTACCTATCATTTTCCCTTAAGTGCAACTTCTCTTGCTGAAGTTCTGTGCATCAGCCTAGTTGAAATTCAGCTATAGCAGTATGTATGCTGCCAAATCTAGACTGTAACCCACAGGGGACTTCATTAGTAGATAACTTTTTTTTCAGTTCAAAGATTTCACTTGAGAGTTTTGAAACTCTCTAGTTTGCTAATTAGCTTATCTCCAAGGACTATATTTAACAGTGTACAAACCTTTTTTATTGATGTGGGCATTTGCACACGTATCCATTCAACTTAGGGCATCACCATCCCCTGTTGCATTCAAGGACAAATGCTTTTAAACTTTGTGTGTCATAGAAAGGCTTTCCCTGATCTATCATCTCTGCTTTTTCAGAATGACTCTTTTCTTCTAATGTACATGAGCATAAATAATCCAGTTTTAAATACACTAGTGTCATATATTGAATGTGTTAAAAATGAGAGTTACTGTGGCACTGCAAGGGATTTCCCACATGGTTACATTTTTTCAAAGTCCATTGTAAGTTAATTCTTTTAATTCGAATAATCAAGTCAGTCCCTAACAGAATATTAATCACAAGCCTTGACACAAGACCGTATTCATAAAATGTTATTCTGTGGATTACACAGTTTCTAGGCTGAGTAACGTTGCTGATCAGGTCTGCATAATCAATTCCAGTCTGCAGCAACCTAATTGTATGGAAATGGAGAGATTTCTTTTGTTCCGTCAGGACTCATTATGCAGCGGTTCCAGAGTGCCCCTCCACTACTGAAGTGTTTCAGCTTTTCAGTGTCTGCTGCATAGGCTCTGGGTGGGCTGATGTTCCCAGCCCTGTCACCTCACTCCAGGTTTCTATTTAGTGACAGGACAGAATCCATTATCCAAAGAGTGCTGGAGGACAATTTTTGCATTTTTGGTGGATACTCTGACAAGATGAGTATCTCAGAAGTCGCGATGTAGGTTGGTATTATGCAGTCAGTAATTGTTTGAAATTTTAACTCCTTTTCTTCTTCTTTCAAATAAAGACAGAGTCCTGAAGGACTGTGGTTTCACTTCAAGGAAAGTGTCAGTTCATGGTACACAGAATTATACTCATAAAAAGATGATAGATACATACTATATGGAAGGAAGCTTATTTTATTGTGGTTTTACAAAGTCATTTGTTCTGGTTTCTGTTCCCGTGAATGTAGAATTGATCCTTAGTGCACCTCTATAGGCCTCAGCTGTCCAATTCCAACTGACTTGATTTATTGAGTGTTCATTATTTTGTTTTATCAAAGGCTATTTCAAAACTTACTCAGAGTTTTCCTTGGGAAACACACCTGCATGCCCAAATTCTCAGTCTCTGTACTGCATCCCAATATTAATCTCTGCACGGCTTGGGTAGTATGTATTTAGATAGAACTGTTAGATATAACCCAATGCAAGTGCTATCCAAAAATAGCATTTCTTCATGCATTGTTTTTCCTCTGTATAGATGGAGGAGGGAAGAGGTCTTTTATGCTTTTCAGATTGGGTAAGCACTACTGATCTGAATTCAGTTAAAAAGATTATTATGTCTCTGTTGCCCATTTGTTTTTCTCAGAGATTGCATCTGGGAGAGCTGACATCTTTAAATCATCTGAGTTTTCGATCCAGAGCAGTGACTAAAATCTTTTTGTGAGTTTCCTTCATTGTAATTTTACTAAAAATCTCCTATTCTCTTTTTAGTTCTGTATTTAGTTCCTTATATGTGTGTGCACCTTTAAGCTCACCTTGCTTCACAGGTGGTGAGATGATCGACCCCTGACACTGGGAAATCAAAAGTCAAATGTCAAAAGTATGCGCTGTTGAATAATCCTGCAACTTTTAGGATTTAGTTCAAAACCTTAATTTTCAATGGTAATACAAACTCTAGGTAATACTCTTTTTACTGGATTTGCTTTTCAAGAGGAAAGACTAAGATTTTCATACAATAATTAATTTAACAAGCAGAAGGAAAAAAGTATTTCAGAATTTGTCCCTGCTATACCTGTGGCATTAATTCTTGAAAGTCCAAAAGAGTAGTTAACCTAATGGAATTTCTTTAGCATGTGAAAGTACTTTTGGTGTGGTTTTTTCTCCTAAAATAGTAACATAAAAAAGTGCATTAAGAATTTATTAATATTGGGTGTTCGGTAGACCATCTGTTATTGTGATTTTTGTCTGTTGTTTGGAGAAGTTTGACTTTATTGAGGTCAGTTTTACTTATGTATGCTCCTGTATTGTTGTTTTAAATCATGGCTTTTGTTGTGGAGTGTGTACTGAATCGTAGTCAATTGTATGACAGTCCATTCAGGTTTGGTAATGACAGACCCTAGAAGGTAAGACCCAGTAGCCTGAGAATCACTACATTTGATATCGTGTCTATTCATGAAAAGTAAGGGGTTTTTTTAATAGGTTTTTTCCCTCTTCCTTTTCCAGGATATAAATGATATTAGCAAATTCATTTGTCATTGTTCTACAGCTGCCTAAGATCCAAGGCCAAATTTACTGCTCTTTGTCTTTCATGCCTTTTAGAGTGCTATACTGTCTTCTGCTCTTGAAGGGGAATACTTAAAAAGGTAAAAAAAAGGTGCAAGGTAAAATGAACACTTTTCCAGTGAAACATTCTCCTTACACTTTAATCTGATAAAACTTTCTCAACCTGAGAATCAGACCAACATAAATCAATAGGATTTATTTCAAGTTTGCTACTGAGAAAAGATCATGCTAACCCCTAGTTCTGATTGCAAGTACTATGGCACAGTCACTTAGTGCCTTATTTGCTAAGAAAAAAACAGTGAACACTAGAAAATGAGCTCTGAAAAACATAGAAACGGAGGTGTTAATAAATACCATGTTGTGCACAGTTACTTTTTATCTGCAATACATAAAAAATTTCCTTGAAGGTATTCTTTATTTGTACTACTTAATGATGAAATTTTAAAATCCGTTTTTATTTATGATTGTAGAACACACTTTTCAATTCATATTCCACTGAACTTGTAGTAAAAGCTTTGCTATTCAAGAGTTTATAGAAAGGAAATACAGGTGGTAGTGTGAATTACCTGAAGAATTGAAACAAGTATTTGAGTGAAATGCTTTATGTTGTTTGAGTAGTATTAATTGTATTAGACTTGAATAAATCTCCACTGCTTACTGAAGAATTATTTTCTCTGGATTTGTTCTTATTTGTGGATTTACTTTCATTAAGTCATTCAGCTGTGTTCTAATTTAATCTCTACTGAAACAGAACTGAAAGACAGCATTTTACAGGATTTCTGATTAGACATTTCAAACAATATTAACTACCAGTTTAATCCTTTTCTGGTCTCTGAACTGTGCAAGCTATTTTTTTAATATTTATTTTTTGAGTATACTAATTGCTAGAAGGCATTCCCCGAAGTTATTTGGATAAACAATGTTCAGAACAGGGATAATTTCAGAGGAGTTTTTCATCGACAGCTCAAACTTCCTCCTGCATGCCTACATGTGCTTCAGTAAGCCAGTCTGCGGGATATCAAACTTTTGTCATGAATTTTTGTGTATTTGGAGAAAAAACTTAATGTGATTCAGAGAAGCAACAGCTGAAATCTCTTTCGTAAATGAAAGAGCAACCACTCCAGTAAATCTTGAAAAGCTTCTCCTATTCATGCTGGGACCAACCTCTGCTTGGATACACGCATACAGTTTCTATCCCAGACATGCAGTACTGGTGTAGGTATATGGTACTCTGTTCTACAAAAGTTTTCTGGGTCAATCTGCCAGGATGCTGCACTGTTCCGTAAAGGAAAAGTCCTTCACCTGTCTTCACCCATTTTACCTACTTACTTGCTAAGTCTTTTCACTGAAGGCAAGAAGGCTTTGCTTCAATGGGATGCTGACACACAGATGTTGAAAACTAACTTTTTGTTCAATATCTGGGCAGATGTAAAACTTCTTCCTAGATGCCCTGGGCCATCTGAGTTAAATTCACTGTGTAACCCTGTCAATTACTAATGCGCCTGAGGGGTATTTCTAAGGAGCAACTACTGCAAAATCTAAAGCCAGCTCCCAACTTGTTATAGGAAATGCAAGTTCATACATTTTGAATGCTGCTGTGCCATGAGGGTCATATCATTGTCTAGGAGCTGACTGTGTCTGTTAGGTGATCTTTTTTTGCTCTCACCTGGTCCTCATGTTTTCCCTGCAAGAGTGAAAGATGAAAGCAAAAGTGAAATGATGTTTCTAGGTATATTTTAGATACCACATTCTATGCCTTAATCTTCACTGAAATATTCGGTAGTGGTTCTGTAAATTCTGTATATTCCTCTGGGCTACTTTGTAAGCCCCTTAAGTTTTAATGATTAGCCAAGACTATGTGTCTTGAGAAAGAGTTCCTTTTTGTGCTTTTCTGTTACTCAGGCAGCCCTATTTCCAACAATCAATGAGAGTGGTCAGCTGACAGCTTCCTTTTCTTTTCTGTCAAATACATTCAAACATCTTTGTTCAAGTGTAAGGAGGCAAGTGGTGCCAATGCTTGACTGCTGGTACAGATGAGAGACATCCTGCAGCAGAAAAGGCGTTTTCACTATCATGCATGCTGCTCGTCTAAACCCGAAATTGCACGCCACGTGTACCCTTGAGCAACCGTCTGACTGACTTGTGGGCAGACTCCATGCCATCTGAACAGATGGGCATGAGTGTAAGCTGACAAGGGAGCCCATATGTTCCTAAATTGTGAATGTTGAGGAAGGGATTCTTAGCCAAGAATGTGCAGATGACTTTCCAAGTCTTACGTGATTGTCATTAAGAGCTGGCACTGCCAAGTGAAGCTTACTCCTTTGAGTTGGCATTTGCAGCAGTTCATTGTGGAGTGAGTTTCCAGACAGCCTTTTATCCTGGCTGAATATTGGATGTCCTTAGACTTGAATCTTGCTTAGAGACCGTTGTGGAGTTTCCACAACATTTTCAAGTCTAGTCTTTGTTTGTGACGTGTCGGGAAAGTACAAACATCTGTTCTTCACTCAACATTTTTTTTCTCCTGTGAGGAGAGGATTTGACTGTTAGGATCTGAAGCTAGGCCAAGAAATATCTCAAGGTTTATTTTCTGTTGCACGATCCCCAACTGGCCATGGCAAAACACAGTCTAAGTAGTTGGTATAAACCATTAAGTCAAAAGACGTTTGAGTACTTGAAGACAGCTGATATTTATAATCATAGAGTCATAGAATGGTCTGAGTTGCAAGGAACATTAAAGAACATTGAGTTCCAACCCTCCTGCCATGGCAAGGGACACCTTCCACTAGACCAGGTTGTGCACAGCTCCATCCAACCTGCCCTTGAACACTTAAAAGGATAATGAAAATTTAATTATGTGTGACAAATTTTAACATGTTTGACTGTATAATCAGTTATCAAAGGAAAAAGAAGAAGAAAAAAAATCTTTACAAATTATATGATACTTAATTATTTCGTTTTGTTTTATTAAATAGCTCCTCTGGGAGATAGTAAATATAATCTCTAAAACACTGTAGTGAAGAGTAACTAACAAGGAGTTACATGTTTGAGGAAAAATTTCTCAACTCCTAAAGGAGAAATAGTATGTCTTAGCTGAATAACAGATATTAATCTTCTTTGCAAGTGGCATGAACCAAAATAATTTATGTTCCTCTAAAAAGAATGTTTATTTAACTTCTGGTAATTTTGCCTGCTACCATAGTAACTTAAGACAATAAGATAAAACTACATGAACGTGGATTTGTATTTTGATAACTCCAGTGTGTAACTCCAGTATTTTCAATCAGATTAACAATAGTGATGCTATTACCAAACATTGTTTCTACTGTTCAGCTGAAAAAACAAAAAGATGTAAAATGAGACCAATATAACAAGATTTGTTACAAAATCTAGAACTACTTTGTGAGGAAAATGCAAGAATGCTGTATGTGGCGCAAATCTCCTTCAAGTTTCCTGTCAACAGAAGATAGGCTAGTGTGGCTTTTTGTCAGTACACTTGGAACCCAGCCCCACCTCACTGTGAGAAATAATATCTCCAACTTGGAAGAAAAAGGTGACAATCTGAGTTACAGTTGAGTAACTCGAAAATTAGTCATTAGTGGCAGAAATCTCTGATACATTTGCAAATAAACATCATGTATGAGGACTGGAACAACGTGCCACATTTCTTTAAAGAAATCAGATTTTGATTTGATTGGCCAAGTACCATCTGTCATCTCGGCAATGCCAGCAGGGTCCCATGTAAATTAGCACATTCCCAAGTTCCTTGATTGGAGCTGTAGCAAAGTGAATGGAAATCTCCCAGGCTGAATGCCTCATTTGGAAAAGCATTTCTTTCCCTGATTTGTAGTTTGTCATTAATAGCATGTACTGGGAGCTGAAACTGAAGTTCTGAAGGCTCTGCAAAGACGCCCATGCTTGCTCAGATCTAACACTGCTGTGTGAGTAATTGCTAGTTAGCAGCATGAGCATTTCCAGGCTGCTGACACTGTGAGCTTGACAACTGACAAGTTTCACTCCCATGCCATAATAACCCACAATGAAATGCAAAGCAGAAAGCAAAGATTGCAACTTAAAAAGAAGACAAAAGAAAGGTTTGCAAATCTTTATTCAGTGCTGCGGGAACATCATCTTAGCCTAAGAAAGGTGATTATGGGCAAGAGGGAGACTGCTGCCAAAGTAAGCACAGGCATAACTATGAAGTTCAGCTTTGTTGATGATTCCTTTGATGAATACTTCTGCATTGCAAAGGGAGTTGGAGGGTTTCACTTAATGTGGTGGTGCATCTCGTTTGCAACACTTAATGTCCCATTACAACCTTAGTAGAAATACAGCACCTTTATGTTTGTTTTACTAATTTGATAAAAATTAGTGTAGTGGACTATACCCTTTAGAAAGTTTTGAGCCTGGCATTCTTAATTCATTTTCCAGTAAGGCTTTGGGAATGAAAGAGGAGAAGAAACAAGTGTTTTCTGAAGGGAATTAACATAATTTTTGCCAAATAACAGGCTTATTCTCATTTTACTGAGCCAGGTGGTTCAAGGTCCTCCATCTCAGAAAAGCACCTTGCCAGGTGCTGCATTGCCACTGTGTAGTAAACACATTTCAGCTTACTTTGTTTTAATGTTAAAACAATAAACCAGTGCTCTCTGTCCTTTTGTAACATCCATCTCATCCATCTTTAGTGCTCCCTAGTGAGAGTCCGTGTTCTCTTCTGACTCCTCAGTCTGCATTGTTCTGATTTCTTTGGGACACCGTTTCCGCATTTCCCACTCAGAGTTACTGCAGTGTTATGCTTCTTCCCCTAAGAAGACTATCATTGATTGATGAGAGGAAGAAATAGCTACCTAATATTCAGTTGTTCTAATTTTTCGTATTTGAATTTTAGACAAACTTCCATTTTTAAACTTGAAATTACTACTTTCCTTTAAAAAAGGCAAAAAAAATTATAATGTAATTAATTTGCACTACAAAGGCATTTTTCTATCTTGTACGTGACAGATTAATTCAAATTATTTGAAATAATTTAAAATCTGTTGATGAATTTCAAATTGGCCATTCAAGAAAAAAAGAAAAGAAATTGCAAGATTTAAAATTCCTTACTGAATTTAAATATCTTGCAGAATAGGTATTGAAGAATACTTTTAGACTGCTATTTTGCTGGAAAGGCATATGAAAATAAGTGTCTTTTTTCTAATGCTTCAGGATGACCATGAGAGGCTAATAGGTTGCTGACTTATCAAAAATACTATGGATATTCACTAGTGTGACTGAATTGTTGCAGAGCTCAGTAACTCTCTTACGAGGAAGACATTTGCATTTATAGTTCCAGATTAAATAATGTATCTTTTAAAACTTGCTGTTCTTTCACTTTTGCATGTTGCTGTTTTTTCTTTTTCTTCCTCACAAGGAAAGACCCATTTTATTTGGGGGTCTTACCTGTTTCAATTCTGCATTTTGCTACATGAAGTTCAGTGCTCATCTCCCCAAAGACCAGCTGGTTTAAAACTCAGCTTCCCCCACTCCCATATGATCTGATTGAAAAGCCACGAACATAACTAATTTTTAATTACATAAAATGCAAATTGGCTAGGGAAAGTGGAACAGGAAGAAGCAGAACTTACATACACCTCTTCCTCTGCCCACTTTCTTTTTGCAAATGACTGTTTCTCTGTCTGGCTTCAACCATCTCAGCAACTTTGGGCTGCAGCACACAGGGTAGCCTGCCTGTCTGTTCCCAACTCCTCCTTGCCATTTTGCACAAGCTGGGATTTTTCCCCTGTGCTGTCTCCCATGTCTCTGGAACCTCTCTCAGTAGCTGCTCCAGGGGAGGCACATCAGATTCCTTCTCTAAATGTTCCTGTGTGGTATCTTCTCAGATAAATGCCCTGTGTAACTGAGGACTAGCATAGCTCAGCACTGAGAAATGACTTCTGCCTGATAATGGAACTTGAAGTATTCCTTAGCATTTCTTTTGCCTTTTTGGCTTTCGTGTAGATTGCTAATTCACTTCTAATAGCTTGAATTTCTCTTTTTTTCCTTTAGCTTACTCCTTTTTTATCCTTCAGTTTTCTTGTATAGTCCATGGTAAATATGAAGATTTTATTTCACTTCATTTTATTTGTATTATGTAATATATAGAGACCTTATTTTTTTGCATATTTTTCCCGATTTCAAAACAATTCTTTATGCTCTCCTATGTAATACATAAAAGCAACTGAAGCAAAGCTCATTTACAGCTTTAGAATGACTGCAAGATATTGAAAGTGGCTCAGGGTGGAGTGTTTGTAAGGTCACTTATTCAAAGATCTAGGTTAGCTGGTTATTTCATATTTAGTGCCTTTGGAACTAACTAAGATCTTATGGTAAGGTTTTCCTCGATTCATATCACAGCAGAGATTTTTCATAACATCCTCTTGCCTATTTATACTAGCATCTTGGAAATTCAAAGATTTAGGGATAAGTGTTTCTACAATAACTGTTATTTCTCTCTCTATAATCTCATACATTTCAGAATTGAGATATTTTCAAGCGCTCCCTGTTGAGACAAGCTCATGTTGTATCACTAAAAGTTGTTATTACCAAATGAAGATAGGGCTTCCAAAATTTACGGTTGTTTTGAAGGGTGAGATCAATACAACTATCTGAGTTTTTAGGCCTTGTTTACGAAGAAGTGTGCTGAGTTATTCTATCTTTAAAAGAAGTTTTCAGCTTGCATCAAACTTGCCATTTATCTGTAAAGCTTAGTATTATTTCATTAAACCTCCAAACAAGAAGTTTCAGTAGGTTCAGCTGAGATGTGAAACTGTTTAGATCATGATAATCACAATGGGAATAGTAATAGAACTTGCATAGTGATCTCTTTTTTCCCAGGACATGGTAGGTCCAAATACAGATTACAGAAGGAGAAAATGCAATCTGGAAGAGCACTGCTAATAAGGATACAGAGGTCATGGACCATGAGGGAAATCAAAATGAGCTTCTCTGCTAAAATGCAGCAAAGAGGGACAGACATGATGAAAACAACTGATACCAGAGTTTGAATATCTATTTGAATTGATTTAACTGAAATTCAGCTGTCTGAAAGTGGGGCGTGTAGTCCAGATGGGTGGCCTAAATTCCTGCTGCAGTCTGTGGAGAAAAAGTTACATCCAAATCATCATTTCCTGATCCTGAGAGAGGTGTCTGAGAGATAAGGATGAATTGCTTTCTGGAGTTGCCTTCTGTCCTCTGTAGACTATAGAGGGACTTTGGAGACTTGCTTAGGCTAAGAGTTCAGCTTGTAAACAGCTAAAATGAGTTGAACTAATATTTAAAGAAGGAAGCTGAAAAATCAAAAACAGAGAAGAAATCAACAGAAAACATAGGAGGGCTGAGATTAATTTCAGAATGAAAGAGAGAGGGCAGTTTGTTTCATCTAAAACATGATTTACATGAAACGTGATCAATGTGGATAAGTGTTTTCATGGGAAGAAGTTACTGGGTATCACAGAGCTCTTTAGTCTAACTGGGAGCTGCAAAACAAGAACCAGCAGCTGGAAGACAAAACTAGAAATGTGCCAGCTGAAAATAAAGTGTGAATCATTAAGACTAAGGATGATTAAACCATAAAATATGATCTTGGCAAGTGTTGAATTGTCTATTCTGCAGGCTTAAAGTCATTATCAGGCACTAAAATATTTAAACCATAACGAACATTTAAAATGTAATATAAACTGCTGGGGGTAAAATACCTGGCTTATAATACTAGTAGATCAGATTAGGCTTTACACACTTTCAGTTTTATGAGTAATCACATCTTTGTCATATTTCTGTTTGATATAACACTTTACTGTGCTACTTTTTGGATACTGTGATTTATTCTTTTTTCAGCTACTCAAGTAAGTTCTGATGCAGGATTTTATTAGTTTTCATGTTCTATTTTTTTTTTTTTTTTGTATTCCTACCGAAGATATAGCTAGGAACTCACAAGAATGTATTGTCAGTATGCTGATATATTTTATTCGTAAAAAGCTTCAATTTAAGCTTTAGTTTTAGGAATAATACCAGTAAACTTTTCAAAGCCAGAATGACTTTGTCCCAGGCTTTGGAGCTAGAAAACTTCACCAGTCTAAGAAAGATAGTTTAACAATCTCAAGCTAAGCACAAGTATAGCATAGGGCTTTGTTTTTTCTATTTCAACCTGGATGCAGACTCAGATCTTATGAAGGTCAAAAGGGCTCTGCTGTATTGTGAGCTTGGGTTTGTGTGCTGGTCAAATAACTAAACATTTTTGTTAGGAACTCCCTGAGTGCCTGAACTATTAAACACTAAAAGCATACAAATATGTCATCAACCCTAACACGACATTTGTGCTAATGATATCTTTAGGATGACAGCAGTGAGCAAATCCCTGTGTCAAAATCCCTGTGTTTCCCTTTAATTCCTCCCAAGGACTGAATATCAGAAATCTTCCTCAGATGTAAAAAACATATTTCATTAATTCATCTCTTAATCTTCACTTTCTTGTTGATCCATGTATTCTCCACATTGGAGACAGAGATAGTTATCATAGAGATCATCTTGCTTTGAGCCTCATTTCTGGTGGGCAGAGCTGTTCTGGCAGGATCATTTGTTCCAATGTGAAGGGCAACTAGGGGAGTTTCTTCTGTGCTTTCCTTGCCCCCACTTCATACCAGCATTTGCTCTTGCCACAGACACACACCTCATGTCTTTTCCTTATGGCAGATATTGTACATCTTCCTTGGCTGCAACAATCTGACTGACAGACTTGTCAATTCTTACAGGGAAGTCCAATAGTCACTACCTTTTCCTAGTTCTGGTGTAAATCTTAGGCTTTCATTCTGCTGTCAGCAGATCATTCTGTTCTCCTTCACAGCCTAGCAACAAATCATCCTTATCCCTCTTTGGTTATGGTCCCTTACTGTCTTAGGCTTCCTGCTGCTCTTATCCTTGTCACTTCTGTGTTCCCTTACTGCTGTCCTATGCATCATGTCTCAGTTTCTCTTTCTCAGGTGTTCAATGTGAATTTGACACCTAAGGGGATAAAAACATTTTGGCTTTGCTCTCTCTGTAGTCTCAATTTTTAAAGGTAGATGAACTTGAACTGTCCAAATATACTTTGTTTGGTTTTATCACTGACTGCTGGTGTTTTTTTAATGAGGTCAGTCTTTCGTGTGTGTTAAAACTTGGTTCTCAGCCTGTGGAAGGGATCAAAACAATGAGATGAGCTACAGCACTCACTTAGGAGACCCATCTCCTAGCTGCAAGCCCGACAGAGTAATGGAGTAAAATGCATTCATCTAAAGTAAATGATCAAGGAGCTGCTCCTTCCTCATCAAGGAGTTAAGTTTGCATACTGCTGCTGCCTGAATCATTTATGAAGAGAACCACAGTCCCTTGGAGGATGTAGCTGAATGAGTAGCAGTTAATCTGCAAGATTGATACCATCTCCGACAGGGAGAATGGCACAGAATCACATTGTGAGAATGTACATATTTTGTGAAATTACTTCTCAAGGCATATCCTTTTGGAATCTGCAATCCTGCACCAGTGTGTGCAGACTGTAATTGCAATCTCTCTGAATTTTGATATTTTCTAGGAGTTCTTTTCTACTGTAATTTTCCCATACAAAATGGCAATAAAAAAAAAAGACTTAGAGTTGAAAAGCCAAGCACTAAAAAATCCATGAGCGTCAGAAGTAAAATTACAAGTCTAGGTCAAATCATTTGGGTGTTCATGCTGTGCAGAAATCTTTATTTAGATGCTTTTTTCTCCCACACACCCTGGACACAGTATTTTCCATGCACTGATAAAATGTACTACTTTAAATGATCTGTTCTCTTACTGACCAATGAGTGACCATAAGCCTTATTTACTGATTGTCAGCAGTTCCCAGAGAGGAGTCATGAACCCAGGTGAAGTTGTGCCAGGATAAGCAGGATTAGCAGCCTGACTCTTCGCAATATTATAGTACATGGACTTGATGTACCTGATAGATGATAGATGAGCTTCAACTAGAAAGGAGTCACAGCCAAAAGACAACAGTAGGAGCCTGTACTTTGAAACCCCCAAATACAATTTTGATGACAGAGCCTGGCATAGCATGGAGACTTTGCCTGTCTGCCCTGCGCTTGAAGACAGTCCTTGGAAAGTCTGCTCTGCTGAGTGGGAATGTGTCATGGTCCCCACTGGTCTGCTTCTGGAGATCTGATCCTCCTCCGTTGCCTCCCCAGCCCTAGGCAGACATGGAAACAGGCAGCAGATTCTTTCATATATCAACAAAAGTGGCTATAACTGCAAGAATGTTAAGTCTGGCACTTGTGCCTAAGTGCCTCCATCTGGAACCAGCAGCCTTTGTCTCAACTGCAGGGATGGACTGACTCCTGGCTTTTTACCCCAGCAGCTGGTGGGAATGGAGAGCTCTGGAGATCTCAAAGGTCCTCCAATTTCCGTAGTGAGACTTAAAACCTACTCAGCTGAGCTGATGAATTCTGACAAGGCTGACAGCACCTCTGAGGGTGGAGTATACACCGCTGTCTGACACATCCTTGCCAAGTGTAGACTCTGTATTATTCTGTATTGCACTTGGTCTCTGCAAGGAGCAAGTGGAATACAACTGCTGGCAGTCTGTATCTTTTATGTAATTTTTTCCTATTGCAAAGAATGAGTTTCATTATAAGGAACTGCTTTGTCTGACTAGCCAGCTATTTAGTCCACTTATTTCCTACTCAGAACACAGTGAAAAAATGGGAAATTGCCAGCCTAATGAACTATGATCATGCAAAAGGTGATCATGTTCCTGTGTAGGCCTAGACTGCAAGTTGTTTTGGTGTCCACAGGCTCAAGCTTTTGTCCTATGGAAGGCTAGATGGGGAAAGCATCCAGTGTTCCAAGAACAGCTTCAAAACTTTAAAAAGTAAATCTTTAAAGTTGCATTTCTTTTGGGTATGGATTGGGTTATGCTGTGTGTAGTAGCACTTGAAAGACTAAGTCAGTAAGTGATGAAAGACATATCAGATTGCCTCATGGAGAAACACAGAACCACAGAAATATCTGGAGCTGGAAGGGGCCCATGAGGATCACTGAGTCCAGCTCTTGGCCCTGCAGAACGCTGTTCCCAAGAATCAAACCATGTGCCTGATGTCCAAATGCTTCTTGAACTCTGTCAGGCTTAGTTCTCTGATCTGGGGAGCCTGTCCCAGTGCCCAGCCACACTCTGGGTAAAGAATCTTTGCCTGATATCCAGCCTAAGTCTCCCTTGAAACAGCTTTATTCTGTTCACTTGGGTTCTATTGCTGGTTACCAGAGATAAGAAAAGAACCCTGTCCCTTTGCTTCCCCTCATGAGGAAGCTGTAGACAGGAATGAGGTGTTAGATGTAACTTTAGGGTGAAGAGGCTACCTATCTAGCTGAGGAGGATTTGCAATGGTCAAGTATAACCCAAGAACTGTATTGATTTTTACTTTTTGCCATTCTGTTTCCAACTTTGTAATCCAGATCTTGATATTTTGCTTTGATGGAATATATTTGCAGTATTTTTCACTCCGAAGTGCCCCTGTCAAGAGTCAAGCCCAAATGAAGCTTACCAATTCTTTGTACAAACTTCTAAGGAGACGAATCCAATCTAACTGGTGAATGCAGAGGGCCACAGGTAATCATGTTTAAACACTTCCTGGGACGTATTGAGAGGGTTTAAAAGCTACATTGGAGAGGCTTTACAGAGATTTTGTGGCCAGCTTCTTGTCTGTCTCAGGCCTTTTCTTGCAGAGGGAAAGAATCTCAAGGCAGAAACACAACTTAGAGCTCCCTGAGTAATCATATAGATCTTGGGTCATCTGGACATTATTCAATAGAGAGGAAGAGGAGGGTTTTTCCCCCTTAAAGATTGGGAGAAGGGCCTTCTATGTAAGAGAAGATCTTAGCTTCGGGATCAGAAGCACTAACTGTTATAGTATACATGTAAATCTATCGCAGAGTCTAGTTTAATTTGTTCTTTTAAATGAATAAATGACTAAATAAAAGTCTTTTGTTCACAGACATGGAGTGCAGCATGCTGGATATTCTCTAACACTTCTTTTGCCCCTAAGGAGCATGGGAGATCAGCATAAAAAAGGCCAAGCCACAGGTATATGTTGAGTCGTCAAGGCACAGTGACAAACATGTTCACCCACCGATGATCAACAAACTTCTTACTATTTAGAAAAAACACCAATCAAATTTTAAGGTTAGACATTCAAACACATTCCCATATAAATATGCCAAAATTACAGGATAGATTATTTACAGTGTAGTAACTCCTGTACAAATATATTTGGGTTCTCTCTTTCCTTGAATAAGCTGTAGTTGTACATCTCTGTTTATGCTTCCTGAGGATGGGCAGACTCTCCACCATGCTTTTAGAAAATTAAAAATCTATTTGTTCTCCATCACCTCTGTTAACTGCGCCACATCTTACTGAAATGCTGTTTTCGTGACTGCTTTTCACTGTTTCCTCTTCAGGTTTTTACACCTCACCATTTTCAGGTTTCTTTCCAAAACGGTTGTCTCAGGAGAGACTCTCACCTCAGAGCTATACACTAAGCTCCACACAGTGGATGACTCTGTGGAAGTTAAATGAAGCTGTCTTTCGTGACTGCTTTCTAGGCGGACAAAACATAAGCAAGAAGTGAACAGACCCTTCAGTGGCAGTTGAACAAAGGCAGTTAAATCTTCAGTCATCAAAACCCACAGGTACCTTTGGAAAAGTCAAAACAAGCAAATATTTTTTCCATACCACCACAAAAGCCTCTCTGTTCTTTAACTGTTACATCTTTTTTCCTGCTCTCATGGGTAACACTAACAGAAGTGGCCAGAGCTGTTGGAAATGGCATTGTTTGACATCTTTTTTTATACCATGTGATGTCAATACCAATATTGGTTTCAGGTAGCTGAGCTAAATTATTGGTGTGGAAAACTGGTAAATGTACTCCAGTTCTCATAAAAAAAACTTGGAGAAAATAATTAAATATTTTTCAGTGATGTAGGAGATTGTTCCTCTTCTGTGGGAGAAATTATCCCTTTTCTTTCCATTTGAGGAATATTTTAACGATACCTGTAGAGTAGGAAACCAGAACGGAATTATTCTGGCTATGGGACTTGTTTTGCTTGAGAATCCCCCAGGGTAGTAATTTTCTTGCTGCCTGGGACTGACAAATGTGATTTTTATCTTCCAGCTGCAAACAGGCAAGTACCTATTGTCAGGGATTTGTGGACTTTATGTGAGGTGATGATGTTTCAAGTAAGTGCAGATGCGTGTTGTGGTTTGCACAAGTGGGAGCTGTGGCATGAGACCTCAGGACAGCATGAAGAAATCTCTGCTATGGTGGCAGCACTCCATTTCTCCTTGGCTTCTAATTTATTTAAACTGCCTTGCTTTACTCCTCCTCTGAGGTATTAACTGTGGATCTCTCACAATAACTGCTCTTGGCCTTCCAAATTCAAGAAGATTTTTACTGTTTTGATGTCAGCTAAATATTTGCATTGGCTGTGACTAGGGCAAGGTTGAGCTGGCAAATGAATGCTGTGAATTTAGGTATGAAAAGGCTCTGTATGTATGAGAAAACTAAAATATATTGATTTCCCTAGAAAAAATAATGAAGGATTTTAGGGCAGATTTCTGGAATAATATTATTTGGAAGGAATATGTTTTTGCATTTCCTAGTGCAAATGTTTGTTGCCTTTATTCTTTGCTGTGGTATTTTTCTGGCTTTTTCCAAAGTAAATTTCTGCAAGAGGGTTTAAATTTTGTGTGTTGTGTAGACTTTTTTTTTGTGTGTTTGGTTTTGTTCATTACTTAAAAGCATTTTTTAAAAAAAAATTTATTGCATTGTTACCATCTGTTAATTTACAAGATGTTTGGAAGAATACAATTTTTTCCCAGCTTTGTCATAGATTTTTTTTTTTAATGAATACCTATGGAAAAAATTTCCTGTATTTCTGAAGAATATTGATGGAAAATGATAGAGATTACGTTGATGGATCTAATTTACAGATGGTATACATGTATAAACCTTGCTGCTGATACTGTAAGCTTTGTCAGATATTGCTATAATGGTCCTTTTAAGTAATTTTTTGCATCAACCAAATCCAAATTATTTTGATCTGTTATTTCTTTAACTTCCCATTTCAAGATTACCATACAGCTGGCAAAGCAGCTTCCCTTTTCTGTCCTTATAGGGCAGGGAAGAAGTGTCATCCACTCATCTCTCAGTTAGATTGACTAATCTTAATGCATTCTCCAATCTCTGTTGATTCGTTCATGATCTGGTTGATACTCTGAAATTTATTGTCTGCTATTCTGCTTCTTTTGGCAGCTCTTATCCACAGCTTTTGCCAGCTATCTGGAACCCTCTGGGAGGCCCTGTCTGCTGAAGCAACACCACTTTTCTGCCATAGGGTTTTCAGGTGAATAGGAAAGAGTTTTTGCAGTTGTTTTATATTTCTTTTACTTTATAGTTGTTTCCATTGCTCTGTTGCTGAAGGCTAGCTCTGATACAGACTCAAAGGGAACAATAAGGAGTATAAAATGCTCACAGGAAAGGAAGGCACTACAAGATTGACATCTCACCTTAGTCACATCCATGTACTGGAGCTGAGTCATGCTGCCTCTTTTGGCATGGCCATTGTCACAGGTCTCTGAAGTAAAAGAAGCACACAGAAAATAAACCCAACTTTGCTGAGCAGCTTTAAAATTTGCTGCATGCTCTAATACTTTCTTCTCAAAGACACTTCTCTAACAGCATGAGCATGCAGAGTGTTAAGGTGAGGTAAACCAACCGTGATACCACTTTCATCCTGGCAGTCTCCCAGAGAGTGCAGGTAATTGAACCTCGATAGCCTGATGACGCCTGGTGTTGCTTTACAGGGTTGGAAAAAGAAGCTAACCAAATGTGCCTGTACAGTTATAAATAATCCTCTGTCAAATTTGGTGTGCAATTTTACAACCGGATGCAGAAGACTATTATTTCTGCCTCCTGTATGTTCTGCCACTGGTTATACAGAACTATACAAAGATGGGTGTGGATTTGTTGACCTATTTATTGTGAATATAAACCTAGCTTATCTTTGTCTCTCTATTGTCTTTGTAGAATACTGGGAATGTCAAATAGAGCTAAAATTAATCACCACACATGACTGTTATCCAGCATGATAGATTGTGGTTTTAATGCATCAACAACCTAGTGACACATCAAAGAAGGCCTTTAGAAGCAATCTAGAGGAGAATAATGAAGGACTTTCTTGGATGATTTACTAAATTCTTTCTAAGAGGGAAAAGTATAATTGAAAAAAAAGTATGTTTGGAAATGAAAGCTATCCAATAGGCTGATTGGAGTTAACTTCTTGGAACTGAATATGAGATAATTGTGAGGATGGAACGAAGTTGTGAAGAGCCTGTAAAGAGGGAGAAAATACCTGATGAACAATGCAGTAGATGGCAGAGCTGTGAGAGTGATTCAGAAATGTGACAATCGGGAGAAATGATCATCAAATGTGATTACTAACTAAGTACAGAATAAAGGCTACAGGAAAAGCCTGTAGTATTTTTTTTTGGTGGGAGCTTGTAGAGGGAAGAGTTGCTTCTGCGTTGTTAGATAAGTTATGGAGAGAGAAGCTGCAACATGGAGCACTGTGGTAATATCAGTACTGTGAGGGGTTTGCCTTGAAGATTATGCTCTGTTCATACCCAGCAGACAGAGCAGGACAGCAGTACTCATGGCTGTTGAGATATAACGCAGTGATGAAGGTTTGCAGAAAATTTTTGATGGCTGCTTTATAGCCCTGTTAAGCTTGATATGAAACCACTTATTAGATCATGGAATCATAGAATGGCACCTGAGAGGTGTTGGAAGGCACCTGAGAGATTGTCTAATTCCAATCTCCCTGATGTGGACAGGGACACCTTCCACTAGACCAGGTTGCTCAGAGCCCCATCCAGCCTGGCCTTAAACACTTCCAGGCATCCACATCTTCTCTGGGCAACCTGTTCCAGTGCTTCACCACCTTCACAGTAAAGAATTTCTTCTTAATATGTAGTCTAAACCTACTCTCTACCAATTTAAAGCCATTTCCCCTTGTCCTGTCACCATGCTCTTGTAAATAGTCTCACTTCATCTTTCTTGTAGGGTCCCTTCAGGTGATCACAATTAGGTCACCTCTAAAGCTTCTCTTTTTGAGAAGGAGCAATCAGATAGACAGGATTATATTTAGAATTGCATAAGATAGGTCTACAGAATTAAGGTAGATCTTTGAACAGTCTGCAGGAAGGTGATATTTACATTTATGATTGTCGATTAAATAATATTCTAAGGTATTCTAAGGTAAAAGAGGACAGGGGTGAGAATCCCCAGAATCTGGAAGAGACAGAGATGAGATCTTCTAATGGAAATAATGAATATATGGGACATAAAACTGTATGAATGAATGACTTCGGGGGTCTCTGATAGAATTGTAGAGGAATATGACTTTTTTATGAGTTCAAAAATAAGAGTTTTCAGTTTTGCTGGGGAATAGGCTTACTTTTTACAATTTATTTTGTGTTTGTTCTGTGTAATCCAAAAGAATATTTTCTTTGGATAAATTTTTGACAGTTTAAATAATGCAATGTATTTACAAATGAAGGCAATTCAATGTGAAAACCGACTGTTCCATGGTGAAATTATTTTAGTAAATAATGTTGACTTTCCACATAGTAGCAAAAAAAAACCTGGTGCAAAATTACTAATATTTTTCCTTGCTCTAATTGAAGGCAAATCAAGAAAAAACAGGGTCATATCAGGAGACCATACACTGAAGCTGTGGCATCAAGGAACATAGTACAGGTACTATAAGCTGAATAGTTTCTTTTCTTTACAAGCAGGTACATGTATGAAGAGATTCACACAATCATCTGGTTGTCAGTGTATATGTTGTTCCTTTGATGTTGTGGAGATTAACCACATTGAATGGCTAGAGATGGGCAAGGGGTTTTAATTTTTATTGACAGAAAGGCCTGATTATTTAAGATGGTTTTTCATTTGAAAGCACCTATCGTTATATTCTGGCTGGAATTTCTACTTAAGCCATTGGCTAACCAGCCACCAAACTATCACTTGCTTCATGGCCCAAGTGCTGACCTGGAATATGTATGGCCTACATTCAAATTCCTTCTCAGACTTAAAAAAAAAGGCAAGACATGTAGTGGTGTATTGGAACCCCCTATCAGAAAACAGAATGTCTTCACCGTCAATCTGTTTGGATTATTTTCGAGTCTTAAAGTCTAATTTCTATTCTAAAAGATATGTCTATGGCAGCTTATTTTATTCCATTTTAATGTAAAAGCTGTTTCTGTCCAGCTTGATATATAGTGTTAAGCCTGCAAGCTGCAGAGCACTGGGAGCTAAGTATCCTAGGTATTAATAGGGTAAGATATTTTATTTGCATGGTTCTATACACTAAATATTATCTGCTTTACAATTCCACTGTAAAGAACATGTGGTGAGAAAGATGCTGAAAGGAGGCAGTTTGGAAATACAACTAATTACTGCACCTGAAAATTTATCATCTTATATCATCAGTCTGTATGTGTGGGAAGAAACCCAGCAGTATGCAATTTCCCTCATTATTTCCATTTTCTTATTCAAAATAGCTTGTAAACTTTGATTTTATTGGTAGCATTCATGAAAGAATCTAAATGTTACGTTACAGTACTACAAGTCTCAATTTGCGTTATATTCAATCAGTAACTGCTCCAGTGACTGTGCCATTGAGATTTTTATATGTGTTTCCACATACTTTGCAAAGAACATGTTGTTTCTCCCTTGCAGATGAAGGAGCTCTGGGACAGAGAGGTTAAGAGACACCTGAAATCTCAGAGTGAATCAGAAGCAGAGACGGAAAGGGAGTCTAAATTTGATTTTTTCTTGTTTATCCTTTTATTCACTGGACCATAGTCTGGCTCTTAAATTCCTAATCCCTTTGTAAGTAACTGATGAGGTGGTTGTTTTGCTGGTTTGGACAGCTGGATAACATGTGTTATTTGAGTGAAACTGCATTTTTCACACTCAGGAGCTTAATAATGTAACATGTCTTACTGGGTGGGTGTTTAAAGTTTCTGTAACCAGCTAAAGTGAGAAGAGAGCCAAGATAGCAACTAAATACTTACACTGAGACTATGAAAATTCCAATTCTTAATAGCACTCCCTGAAATTCTGTTTTAATTTAACTTTTATTGAAATATTTCAGGAGGAGAGATTAAAAAATCACAGGGGAAATAATTAATGGAAAAAAAAGAAGTAGACATCCTCACACTAAGAAACAGCATTTGAGGAACTTTATGCCTAGCTCCTGTGTTCTCCCACTCGCTTGTGAAAATGCGTTCTATACAATTTTTTCAACTTGTTGAAAACTCCTGTTGTTTACTTGTTTCAGCCTCATTCTCTGGTTGCACAATGGTTTAAGAATCTTTAAAACGAGTTAATTTCTTGTTGGCTAAGACATGAATGGTAAATCTCTGTTTAGTCTTGCTATAATTTCTTTGATTTACTGGCAATATGGGATACTGCTTTTGAAGTGAAAAAGGTATAGATCTGGGAATCAGATCTACCTGTAAAAGTGATGGATGGTCCCTCACAACTTTTGGCCCCGGCAGAGCACCATTGGCCAGACTACTCCAGGGCAGAGCTTTCACTCAGCACTTTCAGTGCTGCTGTATGTTGGAAAGCTGCAAGTTTAATAATACTGACCTCATGGCAGGCCTGGCTTTGGGTCCTCTGGGCCAGGCACTGAGAACTGGCACTGCTTGGTTTTATTTTCTATGAGGACAACCAGAGCTCAGTAGGGATGTAAACAAGAGAGCTACCCAGTGAAGAGCCTGGGGGAAAATCATAGAAAGGCACCATCTTTGAGGAATTTGAATTTTGGCTACTTAAGGAACTCTTGATAATGTCAGACT